>JARYGA010050757.1:0-29161 GCA_030545235.1 Helianthus tuberosus | reverse complement strand
CATTTGAAACCCTTATCTCATATCTATCTAACTTATCAATCAAATAATCAAACCGTCTATCCAATTGTTCCAAAGATTCATGTTTCATGCACAAGAAATTTTCGAATCTTTTAATCCAAACATCCTTCTTATTCTTCTTATCAATCCAAGATCCAGAAGTCCAAACATTTAAATCTTTAAGATTCTTGTTTTCCTGTTCATCAAACGTTTTAACCATGATGTTATCTCCTTGAATCACCACTTTCAAACGATCAGATGTTTTCAAGTGGTGTGTCGTTTCAAGCGGTGTGTCGTTTCAAGCTATCAGACGGTTTCAAGCGGTCAGACGGTTTCAAGTTGTCAGATGTCAGACGGTTTCAAGCGGTCAGACGGTTTCAAGCTATCAGACGGTTTCAAGCGGTCAGACGGTTTCAAGCTGTCAGACGGTTTCAAGCGGTCAGACAGTTTCAAGCGGTCAGACGGTTTCAAGCTAACATGTCTTGACACTTTCAAGCTAATAGGCTGTTTGAAGCGAACACAAATATATTTTCAAGCTAACAGGCAAGTTTTTGTCATTTTTAGTCCGAATTTGACCATAAAACTTTCAAGGGTTTGTCTATGTCCAATTCCGAGTGCACTGTGAAAATTTGAACCAATTCGGACCGTGAAATCTCGTTCAATTGAAGAAAGAAGGTGTAGAAATCAGAAAAAGTGACGAAAACAAGCTGTTTTGGCAAGATCTCTTCCTCCTGAGCTCTTATACGACTTGTAGGATCGTTGTTCGACCCAAACGAGTCGTTCAGAAGAGCTTTATATCCGATTCAAAGGCGGAATCAGTGAAACGGACGTGGAAACAGCTTGATACTATTAAATCTGTCACTTTGATTGATTATAACACTAATTACAACCAGAACAAATTTCGGCAGCACTTCGTTACAAATCCTGAAGTGTCACCAAATGAAATCAACAAGTGCCCTATTTATAGTGTGTCTAGTTAGCTTGAAATGACCAGGCATGTTCAAGCTACCAGGCCTGTTCAAGCTACCAGGCCTGTTCAAGCTACCATGCATGTTCAAGCTACCATGCATGTTCAAGCTAACAGCCTTCTAAACTTTCTAATAACAGTTTCTTGCAACTCGGACACTGATAATCCTAACCTATCCTATTACATGATTCAAGACGAAGTCAATAGACGTAATGCACTAACATCTAGAAAAATCATTTGTAACTCTTGGGTCCATACGACCATCCACTTACTTAGTTCACTTATTTTTTTCAAGAAATCCCTTTGTTACCAATTTCGTTATTTTTAACGTTATTTTACTAATTTCGTGAAAATAACGTTAAAAAGAGGGGATCGTTAATCAGGCATCATGTGGTGGCGTTGATAGCCGAAAGACAAGGGGGTACATGCACCAATTGGCGTTTGTCTCAATTGCTGAGTGTTATGTGCCTTATGTCCAAGGCTTGATGCAAAACCACAATCGAGCCGGGGGTCTCATTGGAAGCAGCCTCTCTATTCCTACGGGGTAGAGGTAAGGCTGTCTACATCCCACCCTCCTCAGACCCTACCTTAGCTTTGCTATAGGTGGGATATACTGAGTACGATGATGATGATGATGAAATCCCTTTGTTACCAAGTTTATGCCGAAACATGGAGGTGATTCTTTTATGTAGCTCACTAATCACCTCCGAACTTGTTATCTTAAGTTTTTAATCTTATTTTAACAAGTCCAACCATGATGTTTAACATCATATCTCCAGTGATCATTAAATAAACAACAACAACACCAAAAACAACTTTATTTTGCCAAGAGTTCATCTTATTTCATCTTCATATTAGCTTTATGTTCAAGTTTGTGTTCATGATCTTTTTGTGTTCATAATATTTCATCTTGACAAACCTATTATCCACCATAAATATGAAGTAAATAAGGATTAAAGAGGCTTACTACTAGCACTAAAGCTAGGGAAGAAACAAGGCGAAAAATGAGTGGTTAAAGACAAACGAGGGAGGTCCTTGGCAATCCGTGAGCTCCACACTTCGTGATTCACCTTGGTGCACCTTGGTATGGTCTTGAGATACTTGAATCAAAAAATGAAAATGGTGGTGTATGTGGTGGGGTGTTCGGCCGAGATTACTTAGAGGGAAAGAGAGATGTTTGTGTTGTAATAAGGAAGGTGATTAGTTGATGGTGGTGATGGTTATAAGTATTAAAGCTCTATTGTCCATAGGACCTTGTGTCACCCAAAGTACACACATGGTCACTTCACAATCCCCAAAGAGATTGCATTGGGATTGAGCAAAGTTTAAAAAAAAAATCTTGAGGGCCATGCTTTTGGTTCGAAAATTCTGCCATGGGAGGGGTTAAGTGCAAGATTTTGGTGGGTAGTTGGTGACTAGTAGGGGTGCTAAGTGTAAGTATCAATGGTGAGTGTTAGTTCAATCATAATCTTCACACAATCCCAAGGTTAATCGCATGGGGACTTGATGGATTTTTGGTGGCCACATGGGAAGTCAAAAATTGAGAAGAGGGGGGGGGCATGTGTGCCGTCTTTTTCATGGGGGGGGGGGGGGGGGGGTTAAGTTGTAAATTTGTGGTGTTGGATGGTAACTATTAGTTCAAGCTCAAGTATCTTGTTACATATGTTAATTAGTAGAGAAATTAGTGGGTGTTATGGTGAACGGGGATCATGACAAGCCAAGAAATAATTAAACAATGTGTTTGGCAAAATTTTGGTGTTCCGGGTAATGTCCGGTTATCCAGTTAGATACTGTTCCGTTAATGTGTTTAATTATTCCTTAAAGTGTCTTTTATATATATTTTTGTAACACAATTAATCCCCGGCACTTAGGAAAGTATACAAGACCATTCTGCCATATTTTTGCACTTTACTAGTGTCTTACAATGCTGAATTTTATTAATAAATGCAGAATTCTGTATTTATAGTGGGTTTTAGGCACTTTCTAGCACCTAAACTATCACCTAGTGACGCAGTTTTATGGTCCTCACTTCCCTACACTCCATACAAGTGTAGTACCTTGTCCCTGGCTCATACTGGGCCTCAATATAGTGCCTGTCTATGTGCTGTCATTGTCAGCATGTGTCTGAGTTATCCGCTCACTGTGCTAACTGTGCTTTGTGCATCAAGTTTGTCACTAAAGTCTGTGTGTAATAAATGGAGTGACAGTATGAAATGTGATGCATATGTATGTATGATGCAAAAATCATAAAGCAGTTTAATCAGCAGTTGAAATCAAGCACAGTCATTAAGCACAAATTTAATATTAATTAATTGTACGGATACCTGTAATCGTGAGGGTTGTCACACACACCTGGTAGGAAATCGAAGCTAGAATAAGGCTCTAGAGGCCAATAAATAGTTGTCTATACAAATTTAATTAAGGGTCTCTAGAAGCAGATAAACAATTGCTCTATTTAAATCTGAGTTGTCGGAATAGAACTATTTGCCTAGATTTTGTCTGTAATAATTTGTTTACCTTTTGAGACATGGTATGGGACATGTTATTTTAAATTGATTGGTAATGATAATTGTTATGGAAACTTCTGGACAATCTGTTTCGCTCAGTGCCATGCCCCGATGATTCCGCCATCGGTTGGGGTGTGACAGCTTGATCCCCTCATATGTAAACTACTATTAATACATTAACCCGACTACTTGGGATTGTAACCCTGCTTACTCAAACCACTTAGCCGAGGGTAACGTCACCTTCAAAAGAGGGGCCTACCACATTACGCATTAATAACTTAATTAATTTTCTTTCAATAATCCAACCCTTTAGGATTGCATCCTTGCTGACTCAAACTACTGGGTTGAGGGTAACGTCACCTTCAAAAGAGGGGCCTACTACTATAACTAAGATAATCTCTTAAAAAGTGCAAAAGTACGGAAAACATCAAAGGTTACACTAAAGGCGAGTCAGATCCAAGTGATTCATCTTGTCTATCTGTTTTTATTTTATTTTTATTTTCAGCATTTTTAGTTTTTTTATTTTCATGTTTAAACCTTTTTCCAAAATTTTGATTTGATTAGACGTTGAGGATAAACCTGTATTAAAAGCTCTTGTGTCCTTGGACGACCTCGGTATCTTACCGACGCTATACTATGCTCACGATGGGTGCACTTGCCCATATGTGTGTTTAGTGTTAGTAGAATATCGTGTTTTATAAATTTAAAACTTGTCTAAAGTGTTAAAAGAGCTAAAAATATACATAAAAACTTATAACGCTACACACGCATCATGTGTGTTTGGGTGCAACCTTCAGGGTGGGTGCTGTTTTGTGGTTTGTCTGGTATTGTGGTGGTGTGCTTATTGGTTCTCTATTGGCAAATGTATGTCTAACTACTCATTTTGTTAGTTAAAGCTGGTGATTAGAAGTTATTTATTGAACTTTTTGATGCAGTATTACACAAAGTTTTATTCTAAATCTATCATTTATGAGGTATTTCCTGTAACCAGACAGTTGATATTCTTGCAAGTGAATTTTAAGAAGAAAAAGCAACCAGAGATGCGATGACTTACAAGGTAATGGGAAGCAGGTAAGACCTGAACTGAAACCATAAGATTTAACAATTTTTTTTGCAGCACCAATGACTAATGACTAAATCCATTTGTTGGTCTTTGTTTAACTTTTTTCCCAATGAGGCTGGAATATCTTATGCTGACCCATTTGTTTATTGGAGTGAAAAGTTTGCCAAGAAAGACCCTGAAAGAGAAACGAAACCAATTTACTAATTGGATGTATGCATTTTGATGCACAACTGTGAGCTTTTGTTTCTTTCTTCGACTTTACAAGACCTAATCTTTTTTGCTGGTTATTTGTTTCAGGCTGTCCCACGAAGAAATAACATATCCAGGCTCTGAGTCATTCAGGTTGTTTGTGGTGGGATAACAATGCCATCAGGACAACTTTGAAAGGGACATTCGGGTATGTTTTGATCTCGATTTTGTAAGCATATTTGCTTTTGGTTGGTTGCTGAGTTTGATGATTAACAATGCTTTTGTTTTGTTTTAAAGGTATTTGGCTCCAGAATATTTCCAACACGGGAAAGTGTCGGATAAAACTGATGTTTATGCGTTTGGGGTGGTTCTTTTGGAGTTGATAACAGGACGTAAGCCGATTGAATCAAGAAGAGGAGCCGGAGAAGAGAACTTGGTTTTGTGGCTGAGCTTTCATGATTAAAGTTGTTATAGTTTATAATCAAGCAGTTGAAACTGCTGTCATATTCCGTTTCATGTGCCTGACACGATTTCGGGTCCATGTCGTATTTGGGTTCATGACAAATTTTCTTGTTTGTGTCTGGGTTCAAGTGTTCATCCCGCCAACGTGCGAACACAACTCATTTAACATCCCTACCTTAATGCATTTCACCACTATCATTGTTGAATGACTTAGATTATGTTCAACGTTTTAATTTAATTTATAAATTTTTTTCATGCGAAACCGTTATTACAACAAGGATCTATACCGGAACTACTGGATCGCCGCATCAAATTCACACAAAGAAATTTAGACCAGATTGCGCGGATGATAATCAAGTACCAATCGAATAATCAAACACAAGAACAATAACGAATGGAATAACTCTCCAAGAACTTTTATTATAACCAAGAAAATATAACTCAAAAAACTTGATTACAATAACTCATTAACCATAACTCGGTTTATCTTCTCTTGTCTCTTTTCTCTCTTGTCTCTTAATAATGCCTAACCCCAGCTTGGTTTATATAGGCTACCCGTAACTTGGTGACCAATACATTACCAAATAACCCTAACTTGGTGACCAAGACATTACCAAATATAATTATAATGCAATTAGGAAACTTAACCAATTATGACCAACTTGTCAACATTGATCCCTCAAGTTCACCGACTTGTGACTTGAACTCCTTTGTCACCCTTTCACATCACCGACTTGTGATGAGTCAGGAATTACCGCCAACAGATAAAAGCAGCCCACGCGTGTATATAATTTAGTTAATCTTTTCTTTTTGTTTGGTAGTAGGTTAGTTTGGCGTTTATTGGCCTAGGATCTGTGAAAGAAGCAATACTGGAGGTTGCAGAAGAAGATGCTGAAGCAAATCCACCTGTATCTGAACAAATGGAGGTTTACATGAATCAAGTTTTTGAAAAGATTGATAACTTTACTCAGCAGGTAATCATATCCTGTTTTCATCATCCAATATAATCTGGGTTGTAAACTTGCAGCTTCATTGAACTTGATAAGTTGATATGTTTGTTCTTCTTCTATTATTATGAAGATGTCTGAACTTCTGTGCAAGACGCTTTAAGATTCGGGACTATTGAAACGAGAACGAATGCGGCGGCAACCCTTTTCACTCTATCGGTTCTTAATTCGAATAAATCGCTGATCGGGAAAGCGGGTGCGTTGAAACCGTTGATTGATCTTTTGGAAGAGGGGCATCCGTTGGCGATGAAAGACGTTGCTTCCGCTATCCATAATTTGTGTATCGAACATGATAATAAAGCTCGAGCAGTGCGTGATGGTGCGGTGAGAGCGCTTTTGAATAAAATTAAAAACCGGGTTCACGTCGACGAGTTTCTAGTGACTCTCACTATGCTTTCGAGCAACCAAAAAGCAGTCAAGGAAATGAGAGAACTCAGGGCGGTTTCATGTTTGCTTTCGTTGATCGAAGAAACGAATTGTGCCCGAAACAAGGAGAATTGCATTGCGGTTTTGTACACCAATTGTTATTACGATCGAACGAAATGGAAGGAGATGAGGGAAGAGGAGAGTAAGTACGGTATATGATTATGGCCATTGTGAATAAATTACTATATATGACTATATAATATATATCTATTTATATGATTACATTCCCTCATTTTACTATTTTAGTTGTATAAAATCTGCACATGAAGGTATGGAATGTACTGATAATGGTTTTAAATTATTCACTAACAATCAAGTCAACCAAGTTCATATTTGCTGTATTTGTTTTGTCCATTAATTCTGCACATGGTTACGTATTGGATAACTTGACCTTCACTTGAGGAATCACATGTTCTGTCTAATTTCAAGAAAATAATTTTCTTGAATTATTATATACACCCAATTGATAAATTCTTAAACGTTTATGTTGATCATGTTTGCACGATTGATTCATGTATATACTTTTGTATCGACCACAATCATTCAATCTCGACGTTTGGTCAACCGAACCAGTTTCGTACAAATAGGTTGGTTTCTTGATGATCTTAGGTACATTGTCACAAACAAACCACTTACGTGCAAAGTTTGTTAACTATTATAAGGTTACTGATAGATTACAGGTGATGATCTTAGGTACATTGGCAAGCTGCACAAGCACATGATGCGAATCCCGAAGAAATACCAGTTCCAGATGACTACAACAGGCAGGAAGCAATTCAGAGGGTGGTCATACAGAGGGAGATTTAAGACTTCACCCAAGAGTTGTATGTTTTCTTAACCTTGATGCAATTTTAATTAATATTCATTTCTTTTAAAAACATTTTTTAACCAAATAGTTTCAATTCATTATTCAAAACTTATGTATATTAATGCATACCAAACAATATAGTTGAATGGACCATACTATTCTTGGAGATATGGTTGCCAAAGAGACACTAGGAAACCTTGGAGGGTTAGTAATGCACTTATCCTTGGACCAATTTTGTAAATGATTTCTTCACAAAATGACATGTCATACCCAACAACAGAATCACAAGGCAAAAGACACCTGAAGGCTTTCATAAAAAGGGTAATATATTAATATTACATGCTCTTTTTTATTAGAACAATATTGGGAATATGTATTCATTTTTGCATGTCATGCCCACTTTGCTTAAACCTTGGAACTAAATTTATTAGGACATTAAGACCGACAACAATGTTGATGTATGTACTTAATTATGTCATTTCAGTCCAAGAGTTTCAGTCTGCGGGTACAGTATTCCTCATCCTTCAGAGGCTTGAGTCAACATAAGAGTCCAGACAACTGGTATGTGTTTGAATCATCTCTTTTCTTACTGTCTTAAATATTTATTAGAGCTGTTATTATGTATTGGTAATTACGTGTATGATTATATCTTATATTATTGATACATGCATCTCAATATTGTTTATACCAGTTGCTATATATTGTTCTTTTGGATTACTTTGTGTTCCCGCCAGTCTCCATTAGATAGGCGTGTTGGGTAAGGGGTCAATGTGGGTTCATGTTGAAACAGTTTGCTTTAGTGCTGGCAATAAGGGTTGGTTTCATTGGTTTGACAGTTTGATTTGCAAACACTGATAATAATAATAATAATAATCAATTTTCTGTTTCTAAAATAGAACAAAATTATATGGTTTTTAATATAAGACCATAACTCAGGTAGATACAATCATAAATAAGTGACCCATCTATTTAGAATATTTGTTTGGTTAGAATGTTGATCCATGTTACGTGGTTTGGTTTTGTAGGTGATCCCGCAAAAGAAGTACTGAGAGACGTCAGCATGTGCGGAGCACCTTTGACCAAGCTGTTGCTGATTTTAAAAACAATAATGGTTCTGAAAGCGAGTAAATGGACAACTTTTTTTGATCTTTTTATATTTCTATCTACTTACGGATTATATAGTTTGATATTATTTTTTATGAGTGGTGGAATTATGTCTATTTTTTCTCAGACCCTGATATGTATTCACCTTATTTTGAGGTTATATGTTTAATCAATGCGTCATTTGGTCTCTGTTTATATAAGACGTGTTAAATAAAGAAACAACTTTATAGGGTTTGGCTATATTTTTGTTTGTGTTTTTATCCCAAATAGGTCACTTTAAACACATTTCATCTCAAACTTGTAAATGACCTGTCAACCGACCTGGCGATTTAGGGTTCCGCCACACAAGCCGGCGACGGCGGTGGTTCGAGATATCAACAATAGTGATGAATAGCGGCAGCAGTTAAGGCTCTTACTCGAATAAATCCATAGCTGTCATATTATGAAGTTTGAGGCTTGGTTGTCGTTATGGAACTTCGGTGATTCGAAATCAAATCTAACGAAAAAAATACGTACAGAGCATCAGTTTAGCTACACGCATAAACGAGGTGCGCCTAGGTGCAAGGCGACCTAAGGCGTAAACCAAAATGCATTGTGTGATGGTTCATCAAGAGAGCCCCAAAGAAGAGGTGAAGGCCATGGCGGTTAAGAAAACTAACTTAAGTACTATACAATATATCACGAGACGACTGATAAATTAACTGGAAAACGAGAACCGCCCCGTACATAGCCCTAAACTCACCAACCTAAATGATATGTTTCCCGCCGCATCACGCGGGTAAACGGCTAGTATTAATAGGATATATTGAAACCAAAACCCCACTTGTTTCTTCTTCCCCGTTTACCCATGTTTCAGCCGGATAGGAATTTAATTTACTAGAAGTGGCAAAATGGGTGGGTTAGGTATGTTTGGGTAATGAGTTAGGATGAGTATGTTTTAGGATAAGTTTGGGTTATGATGGGTTTATTAACAAATGAGTTTGAATGAGTTTAGGTCAAGATGGGTTTTTGTGAAGATGTATTTGGGCATGATAAAAAATTATAAAAAAAAAAATCAAAAAATTATAAAAAATCAAAAAAGTAATAAAAATTTAAAAAAATTCTAAAAAATAAAAAAAAATTCTAAAAAAATCAAAAACAATAATAAAAAATCCAAAAAATTCACAAAAATAAAAAAAATCTAAAAATTTCAAAAAATCAAAAAATAATAAAAAAAATCCTAAAAATTCTAAAAAATCCTAAAAATCATAAAAAATTATAAAAAATAAAAAAAAATTATAAAAAATTCAAAAAATATCAGAAAAAATTAAAAAATCTAAAAAATCTTAAAAAACCAAAAAAATAATAAAAAAAATCAAAAAATTCTAAAAAATCCAAAAAATTCTAAAAAATAAAAAAAAATTATTCAAAAACAAAAAAAATAATAAAAAATCCAAAAAAATTCTAAAAAATCCAAAAACTCATAAAATATTCAAAAAAGTCAAAAACAAATCTTAAAAAACCAAAAATCTTTTTTTAGAATTTTTTTGGATTTTTTAGATTTTTTTTATTTTTTAGATTTTTTAGAATTTTTTTGATTTTTTATTTTTTAAAATTTCTTGGATTTTTATTCTTTTTTTTTATTTTTTACTATTTGAAGGGGTAAGATCCCAAAAACCTCATATCAAGTACTTGGGACCATACCGCAACCTCGTCTTTTAACCCTCTTTAGACCTTGCGCGGCCGCGCACTGGTCCTACAAAGAGTTTAGAAGAAATACAAGCAGACAACATCTGCACGCTAAAAGGAAAATTATAAGTCCTTGCGTCGATTCTCCATAACAAAGGGAAAAATGCCAACAAACACTCCAGCTTAATAATACCCAGACTTGGATGTTATTTACTAAACTGATACCACACGATAAGGAGTCACACCGGATTATGGCAATAACCTTCTAGAAGGCTCAATAACCGTCTGGGACACGTGTCAACATCCCATGCCACCCTGAAATCACGATGATGGCATGGAATTGAAGAGAAAACCTCCACTTGCCCACTTTCCACGTGGCAATCCCCCAGCCGTTGATCCAAACAGTAATCCGTGTGCTCCCACATCAGATTAACGGAAGGAAAAATAACCGCTTACGGAGTTGGCATCTTCCGTCAACATTTCAATAACAGGTTTTCCCGCCCAAACTCTCGGCTATAAATATGAGAGTAATTCAGGTATAAACTTCAAGTGACATTCACTTCACAAATACTTCTTCTTCTTCTTCTTCATAAACACATACTTATTCTCACGCCGGAGTGTGGTCACGGAGAGAACCTCCCTTCTCCCCGTGGCGAGACTAACGGTGTTCTGTTTTGCAGTATTCGTTGGAGAAGAAGACCAGTTCCTTTGAATCAAACGAGAGAGAACTACCCCTTTTTATGCAGAACCTAACCCCCTGGATAATTTGATTCTGGTCGTTTATCCAGTGTTTCTTCATTGGCGCCCACCGATTTCTCTGTTTTACCTGTTTTTTCACGTTTCGATTCACATTTCTCCACCCTATGTTTCATATGGCAGAGAATTCACCACTTCACCCATCAAGTCCTCGATCTAAATTCAAGGGTTTCGAAACCCGAGATAACCAGATTGACAGAACCATGTGAATTAAAGGAAGCAACGACAGTCATTCAGAAGGAAATGACTCCTCGTAGATCCATAATCGTTCAGATCCACTCCCGGAAAGAACTCCGGAATACTGGTTCAACAGATTCCAGATCGCTATGAACCAAATTTTCACAAAAAACATCAGATCTGAGTTATTGAATGACAGATCTGATACTCTGAAAGAAGGTGAAGAGAAATTTGACACTACAGTATTGGACCCACAGACACCTAGTCAGTGGTACATCCAATCTGGTAGTCATGACGAAATAACCCAAAAATCAGAAGATACCAACTGTCAGATGGCCGAACCAAAGCAGATATACATGGTACAATGAGGTCCCTCCCGAAGGACAAACAAACGAAGCCATAATCAACATTGGAGAGAGCAACAAGTCATATTTCCTGTCGTCCTGGAGGTCCTCAGGAGGAACGACCAGTAATCATTACCGGCATTTTCGGCCACTATAGAACGGATTATATGTTCATAGATCCAGGAAGCTCAATGGATATAATATATGTGTTGGTGCATACGTCCGTCGACTTCGTCTTGTATCGAGTCTTGTATTAAGAATGTTAGATCAGGGCACGTAGTTTGAGAAATCTAGGGTTTGTATGTGATTAAGCTAATTTCGCTTGAAATGGCACTTGCCACTTTCAAGCGAAATCACCTCCATTATAAATACCCTAGTTGCTAGTTCATTTGTAACTTTTGTGATTCCGGTACCGAAGTGCTGCCGACGTGTCTACTGATCTGAAAATCCAAAAACATTAGAAAATTTGAAAAAGACAAAAACATGATAAAATGAAAAAGGGTTTTGTTGTAAAAACGAGGAAATGATAGTACATCAGTAGACAGTTACAGTATGCTAAAGAAATGTAATGTTTAAATAGCGTTAAACGGTCTCACTGATGATATGCCGATAGGTTTTTACACATTTAGTAAACTTTTTCGGGATATAAACTTAAATTCCAACTTGCTTATTTCGTGGGGAACACTACTTGGATATATAGGTAACCCCTGAAATTTCGTTTGAAAGGTCCCTCTTTATGAGATACTAGGTCTTTATGCTCAGTGATATCTGGGGTATTATCCCGGGACTTCTGATTTTGCGGAAGCAATGGCCTAGTCCCCGGAGAATACTTTACGCTTGCTTGAAATAATAGCCTGCCCTCAGCATAAAAAATGATGAAACATTGAAAAATGCTAATCATGTGATGTTGTAAAAAAGATCCTCTAACGGGGACCCACTAAAAGTCGAAGCCGTCATCTCTCTGATTTTGCGGAAGCAATAGCCTGAGCTCTCACGGCCCTCGCATTTAACCCCTTACAGATATCATCTGTGGTATACTCACCTGTAAGACTGAATATTGGGATCTGGATAAGGGAGTATATTCAAAAGGTGGGACACATGAATAAGTTTAAGTTCTTAATTCACCTAATTCATATCCTGAATCAGTTGAAATATGTGTGAGAATTTAAGTGGATCAGTATATCGACAATCTAAGTGAACTGTTTAATTCTTAATGTGTACCTAAGCTCAACGGTACTTGTGACTTGTCAAAAACTGATATGATCCTCTTATACAAACTCACAAAAATATTGGTTTGTAAATATTTCTTTACTGCATTTCTTTTATATCAAAATCCAAAAAGATTTTCGGAGTGTTTTAGCATAAATTTTGAAAAATTCAAAAAGATTTTAGACAACTGATGTTGAAAAACTGATTTTCAAAATTCCGAGTGCTATACATGATGAACAGGTTTGGGAGTGTGTGGTTAGAAAAATGATATACATACAAGTGGTCATCAGAAATTAAAAATTGTTATATCAATAATTGTTGTTTTGAAATGAATTCATCAAATGATTAGCAGAGTTTATAATTTGTCAAAATTTTAAAATTGTAAAATTTACTTTGAGGTAGAGAATGTGCAGGTTATGGCTATGAGAGAGCCAGGTTGCGATTCTAGAACCTGTGAAAGCCAGACTACGATCCCAAGCATTCTTTAAGGGGGAGTTTGTTGATGTAGAGCTTAAGGAATCAAGAGATCTGATCAAGAGGATGTAAGAGCCAGTTTCAGATCTTGGTGAAAGAGAGAAAGAAGAAGAGAGAAGACTGAGAAAAGAAGCCCAAAGACTGATAAAGACTGAAGACTGTGAAGACTCGTCAACATCCGAGGGGGAGTCTGTTGGTGTATACGTCTGTCGACTTCATCTTGTATCGAGTCTTGTACTAGAATTGTTAGATCAGGGCATGTTATACGAGAAAATAGGATTTATGTGTTGAAGGGTTAATTTCGCTTGAAATGGCAATTGCCACTTTCAACCGAAATCAGCTCCTCTATATATACCCTTCAAGCGAAATCATATGTAGCTTTTCATAATTCCGGTACCGAAGTGCTGCCGGCGTGTCTACTGATCTGTAAACTTGTTATAATCAATATACAAGACATTTAGAAGTGAATCAAGCTGTTTTCCAAGTCAATTCATTTGTTTCCGCCTCTTGAATTGATAAGAACTCTTCTGATTGACTCGTTTGGGTCACAGAACGATCCTACACTTGTTATATTCAATAAACAAGACATTTAAGTGTGAAATAAGCTGTTTTCCAAGTCAATTCATCTGTTTCCGCCTTTTGAATTGATAAGAACTCTTCTGATTGACTCGTTTGGGATACAAAACGTTCCTACAAGTGGTATCAGAGCTCAGGAGGAAGAGTTCTTTCCAAAACAGCCATAAAATCTGTCTTCTACATCTTCTTTTACAAAATTCACAAGTTTTTACGGTCAAAATGACTTGAATTTCATATATTGTGTGCAAAACAGTGTTTTAATGAATCCTTAAAAGAATTGGACATTAATTCTATCTAAAAGTGATAAAATTTCATAATTTCGTTTGAAAATGGAATCGGATTAGGTGACGTCAGCGTTATTTCGTACGGAATTACAGCTTGATTTCAAACGAAATTACATAATTCCGCTTGAAATAGTTAATTTCGCTTCAGGGTGTTATTTTGTTTGAGCCGTTTCACACGAAATTAGATAATTTCGCTTCAAATTGGTATTCCGTTTGAAAGTGTGCTATTTCACACGAAATCAGTTATTTCGTGTGAAAAGTGATTCCGCTTGAAAAGTGATTCCGGTTGAAAGTGTTATTTCGTATCAAAGGGTTATTCCGCTCCAAAAGGGATTTCGTTTGAGAGTGATTCCGTTTGTATCTGTTTTTTGTGAGAAACTTGAGTTTTTGTGAAACAATTTTCGGAAACATGGAAGAGGAATTCTACAATGCGTTTGCTACACCAGTTGCACCAGTTACAGCTGCTGAAACATTGTACAGTGAGAATGAGACGGGAACTCATCAAAAACCACCGAAGCTTATGTATATTGAAGATTTTAAAGGATGGCAAAATCGTTTTGAAAATTGGGTGCAAGCTTGTAAGTTTGACGCATGGTGTTCTTTAGAGAAAGATTACGAGAAACCGAAAAATGAACGTGGGCTTGAAAAAGCTTTTTGTGACTTTTCAGAGAATGATAAATTGAAATATACAAGTGAAAAAATGATGATCAGCATTCTTCAACAAGCGATTAAAGAAGATATTTTTGTTTTGCTTCAACATGAGGGTACTGCAAGATCAATTTGGACTGCATTGATTCAAAAGTTTAAAGGAAGTGCAGATATGATCAAGAACAAAAGGGCTTTACTGAAGAAATCATTTGATATGTTTGTAGCGTTGGAAGGTGAAACAACAAAAAAGACCATTGATAGATATTGTCATCTGGTTTTGGAAATGGGAAGATTGGATATAAAGAAAGATGATGAAGAATGGGTTGATAAGTTAGCCGATGCGTTACCACAGCAGAAATGGGGAACTTATTTGTTGATTTTAAAGCACTTGAGAAAATCGGAAAATATGAATCTGACACAGTTTATACAGAAGATTGAAGAGCATGAGTTGGATATCCAGAAAACGGCAATCATGAATAGTCCAAATGCTCAACAAGATGTCAGTTTATACTATAGAGAAAATAAATTTGAAATTACTCCAAGTCCAAAGATTCAAACTGGTTTCAGTGCTGATATTTCTTCTGGAACGAAGGGTAGTACTGTGACACAGAGTGGTGGATCTTCGTCTTCATATTTAAGCTTTGATCCAAATCTTACAACACCAAGTCCTCAACGACAGAATTCAACAAATCTTCAATGCAATGTCACTTTGAACATTCAAAATGATCAAAATCTATCTCCGGAAATAGCTAAGCAACACATGGCATCACTCGTTACTATGTTGGAATCATATGAAAGTTTGATTGATGGCAGAATTGGAAATCCTATGCTTACCAAAGAAGATTATGACCAGATAGATGCTGAAGAACTTGAGTTGATGGACATCAAGTGGTGTTTAGCCAGTGCTGTTCGAAGGGTTGAAAAATTTCAACAAATCACAGGAAGAAATGATTTTAATGAATTGGCTAAATCTCCGATAGGGTTTGACAAATCAAAGGTTACATGTTTCAGGTGTCGAGAAAAAGGGCATTTTAAGTGTGAATGCAAAAACAAAGAAGCAGATGGAAGACAAGATCAGTCTGGAAAGAACAATTATTATCAAAAGTCAATTTTTCATCAGATTACTCAACAACCACAAACTGCACATGCACGTACCATTGAAGAGAAAAGAGCTTGTTATGGTATAATTGATCAAGATGATGAAAAGGTTGCAGAGGGATTTAGCTGGGATAAATACATTCCACCTGGTTCAGGTCTTGTTGCTAGAATCTTGGAAGAACAAGAAGTCAAAAGAACGAAGATCTTTAGATCATCAGAAAGTGATGATGATACTGATGACGAAGAAGAGTACATTAATAATGCAAGAAAAAGTTTAGACTCATTTAGTTTTAATTTGTTTTTTGCAGATAAAATTGAAAAACTGAATAAGAAGAAAACTGCCAGATTGAAGAGAGACTTGGAAGCAAGAAGAATTGATGAAGAAAAGGCAAAATTGGAAGCTGAAACAGGAGAAGTTGAAGAAAATTCAACAAAGAAGGTCGTAGTTGGAGAGTACGAAGCAGAAAAAGAATCTAATGATGAATCAATGATTAAGAAAGTAATAGATAAAATCGTTGAAGTGGAGAAAATAGTAGAAAAGATCATAGACGTTGAAAAAATTGTTGAAGTCGAAAAAATAGTTGAAGTTGTCATTGAAATTGAGAAGGTTGTCGAGGTTGAAAAGACAGTTGAGATCATTAAACCTTGTCAGAAATGTTTAGAGTCTTGCAAAGAATGTGAGAAGAAGGACAAGAATATTCTTGAATTGGAAGAGATAAAAGAGAATTTGTTGTCTGATGTGAAGTATGTGAAGGAATCTTATGATGTGCTGAACAGAACAGTTGATGGTTTGAAAAAGACAAATTTAGAAGTTGATGCTGCCATGACAATGATGAGTTCTACTCTAATGACAAAGCAGAAAGTCATCAATGAGTATATTGAAGACTGTGCAAAGCTAAAGCAGGATTTGGAAATTGAAAAGATTGAGAGTGAAAGAATCAAACGTTTGTTGTTGAGTTATACAACATGTGATTATTTGATTGATCAAGTTTATCCTACTGTTGCAGGTCTTGAAGCTTTCAAAGATAAGGAGAATGAAGAGGATACTGGTAAGAAACAAAGCGTCAAGTATAACAAGTGTCCGCCCCCGATTTGGAATAGTTATTCTCCCAGAAAGCCAAATGAGGAACGTTTAAATAAGGCTCTCAACATAAAGTTAAAGTCTGAAATCATTGATGAGTTACCAGACAATATTGATGTTACATTCACAGCATCTGACACTGATCATGAGTCTGAGTTGTTAAACAAAGTGGTCGATCAGGTGTTGGATATGGATGAAGAGTCAAAGTCAGAGTCTAAATCTGAAAGTTCGAGTTCATCAGAAAAGAGTCTGAGTTCACCGGTTAAAAGGGTTTATAATAAAGAAATCCTGTTATCAAAATCTAATTTGAATGATGGACCAATCAAAGTAGCATATACTTTGAATGATTCAGACAAATTATATTCAGATGAGGAATTTCCAATAAGAAGTGTCAAATCTGAAATGATCAAACAGGTTTTCAAATTAACAAAAATTAATATTTATGAAATAAAAGATTTGAATCTTGATGACAACCCTAAAAAGTACACTTCAAGAGTTCAACAGAGATTGAACAAGAAAAAGGGTTACAGTTCTGGTTCAGGTTATCAAAAGAAACCAAACCATAACAGTAATTTCAAAAAGAAAGGTCTAGGTTTCATTTCCCTGGAAAATCATAAAAATGAGAAAAATTATAAATCAAAAACAAAATTTGTTGCAGGAGGAAGTTCTGAAGAAGAGCAGAAGAAACCATTTTGGAGACAGTCAAACCAAGAGTTTCTTTCTGAGAAGAAAAAGAATATGATGATGAGAACTAAGCAAAGAGTTGAGAGAAGAATGTGTTTCAAATGTCACAAGATTGGACACATTGCTTGGAATTGTCAACAGTCCAACAACACAAAACAGGGAGTTTCTTTTAACTCAAGATTGAAAGAAATACATATTGATGAAAAGAAACAACCAACAAATTTTGAAGTTGATGAAACTTCAAAACGTTTTTATAAAAGAAAAGTCGATGAAAACAAACAAAGATGGGTTGTAAAATCTGACAGTAGTTCTGACAATGAATCTGATTCCATAAAATCAGAGGAGTCATTTGTTGAGAAAAAGAATGAGAATTCCGTTCCAGAGATGAACGATGAAAACTTTCCAAAATTGTCAAAAGAACATTTGAAGTTAAAGGTTGGTAAAACTGAGATTTCAGCTCAATTTTTCCCTGGTAAAGGAGAATTTGATGCTGAAAAGGCTTTCAATGGGAAAGTCAAACACATCTTTGGGAAGATGGTTGATGGGAAGCTTAAAGGTGCCAAAGAATTTTATCAATAGAAAAGATGGTGGGATAGAGGTGTACCAAAATCACCCAAGGCTGGTCAGGCTTGGGTGACAGGATTTTCAAACTAAAAACCTGACTTGCCGGAGCTCCCAGGTTGGTAAAAGTGGAGCGGTATCGGCATTTTTCTTGAGAAATTCATGTTTGTGATATTTTGATTTAAAAGTGGTAAATCAGGGACATTAAGTTGTACTTGATTTCCTACATGTGGTATTGTTGTTAGAATCTGAAAATGTTAAATTTTTCAATTGATTGAGAAAACAAAGTGATGATCATAACCCCAATCTTACAAGTGGTAAAATCAACAAAGTTTATTTTCTGGAAAAACCATTTGATTAAAACAAACTTAAGTGTTTTGAAATCATAATAGGAAAATAGTTTGTTGTCAGGGGGAGTTCTAATTGTTTATGCCAAGAGGATGGCAAATTGAAGTGATTCGATATCAGCTGTCACTTTACCTTGTACAATTTGTTTTCAAATTTCCCTTAAATAATTTTGAATTTTAGGGGGAGTAAGAATTTTTCAGAAAATCCAAAAACATTAGAAAATTTGAAAAAGTCAAAAACATGATAAAATCAAAAATGAGTTTTTGTTGTAAAAACGAGGAAATGATAGTACATCAGTAGACAGTTACAGTATGCTAAAGAAATGTAATGTTTAAATAGCGTTAAACGGTCTCACTGATGATATGCCGATAGGTTTTTACACATTTAGTAAACTTTTTCGGGATATAAACTTAAATTCAAACTTGCTTATTTCGTGGGGAACACTACCTGGATATATAGGTAACCCCTAAAAATTTCGTTTGAAAGGTCCCTCTTTCTGAGATACTAGGTCTTTATGCTCAGTGATATCTGGGGTATTATCCCGGGACTTCTGATTTTGCGGAAGCAATGGCCTAGTCCCCGGAGAATATTTTACGCTTGCTTGAAATATAGCCTACCCTCAGCATAAAAAATGATGAAACATTGAAAAATGCTAATCATGTGCTGATGTAAAAAAGATCCTCTAAAGGGGACCGACTAAAAGTCGAAGCCGTCATCTCTCTGATTTTGCGGAAGCAATAGCCTGAGCTCTCACGGCCCTCGCATTTAAACCCCTTACAGATATCATCTGTGGTATACTCACCTGTAAGACTGAATATTGGGATCTGGATACGGGAGTATATTCAAGATGTGGGACACATGAATAAGTTTAAGTTCTTAATTCACCTAATTCATATCCTGAATCAGTTGAAATTTGTGCGAGAATTTTAAGTGGATCAGTATATCGACAATCTAAGTGAACTGTTTAATTCTTAATGTGTAACTAAGCTCAACGGTAATTGTGACTTGTCAAAAACTGATATGATCCTCTTACACAAACTCACAAAAATAGTGTTTGTAAATATTTCTTTACTGCATTTCTTTTATATCAAAATCCAAAAAGATTTTCAGTGTGTTTTAACATAATTTTTTTTTGGAAAAATACAAAAAGATTTTAGACAACTGATGTTGAAAAGCTTATTTTCAAAATTCCGAGTGCTAAACATGATGAACAACAGGGTTGGGAAAGTTTGTTTGGAATGAAGAAGATTGTTTAAAATGAAAAATTTGAATATTTTGCATTCAAGTGGTTCGTCAGAGGTTAATATTGTAAAACTATTTCTTATTTGATGTCTCTTGAAAAAGTTTATAATTTGTCAAAATTTTAAAATTGTAAAATTTATTTTGAGGTAGAGAATGTGCAGGTTATGGCTATGAGAGAGCCAGGTTGCGATTCTAGAACCTGTGAAAGCCAGACTACGATCCCAAGCTTTCTTTAAGGGGGAGTCTGTTGATGTAGAGCTTAAGGAATCAAGAGATCTGATCAAGAGGATGTAAGAGCCAGTTTCAGATATTGGTAAAAGAGAGAAAGAAGAAGAGAGGTGATTGAGAAAAGAAGCCCAAAGACTGATAAAGAATGAAGACTATGAAGACTCGACACTTAAGACTCGTCAACATCCGAGGGGGAGTCTGTTGGTGCATACGTCTATCGACTTCATCTTGTATCGAGTCTTGTATTAAGAATGTTAGATCAGGGCACGTAGTTTGAGAAATCTAGGGTTTGTATGTGATTAAGCTAATTTCGCTTGAAATGGCACTTGCCACTTTCAAGCGAAATCACCTCCATTATAAATACCCTAGTTGCTAGTTCATTTGTAACTTTTGTGATTCCGGTACCGAAGTGCTGCCGACGTGTCTACTGATCTGAAAACTTGTTATATTCAATAAACAAGACATTTAAGTGTGAAATAAGCTGTTTTCCAAGTCAATTCATCTGTTTCCGCCTTTTGAATTGATAAGAACTCTTTTGATTAACTCGTTTGGGTCATAAAACGTTCCTACAATCTGAACAGTGTTTCAAACAACTTGATCCAGAGGATAAAGCTCGTTTAGAGCCGGTTGATTTTCCTCTCACCGGTTTCTGCAACGAAGCCGTACTCCCATTAGGAAAAATTGCATTTCCGGTGACTCTATCAGATGGCGAGCATTCACGTACAATCACAGTAAATTTCATGGTCATGCCAGCAACATCGCGCCAGGATGTCTTGCTAGGAAGAAGATCACAAAGAGAATTCAGCATGATCACTTCTATTCCACATGCTGCTTGCGGGTTTCCAACGGAAACCGGAGTAGCAATTCTGTACTTAAGTAAAGAAGTCATGTACGTGGACGATGAACCACCAGAAAAAGTGGCCAAACCATCAACACCAAATGAACCGGAAAAATGGGTCCTCAATCAAGAGTATCCAGAGCCGACCATCTTACTAGGGCACGCCGTTTCACCGGCAATACGAATACAATTAAAGGAATTACTTTCGAACAATAAAGACATATTCACCTGGTGCCCAGCGGACATGACTGGGGTTTCGCGAGACATAGCGCAACACTGTTTGAACGTCCGACCCTCAGCAGCAATTGTCGCGCAGGGAAGACGCAGTCTCAACGCAGAAAAAGCGGAAGCCATGAACGAACAAGTAACAGAGTTACTCAACGCCGGAATCTTGCGCGAAGTTCAGTACCATACCTGGGTTGCCAACCCAGTAATGGTTCAAAAACACAGTGGCGGATGGCGAATGTGCAAATGGAATCAACAGGGTAGATCAAAAACGAGGGAAAATTGGATGAAACAGAGAAAAACGGTGGGCGCCAATGTAGAAACACTAGATAATTGACCGGAATCGAATTATCTAGGGGGTTTGGATCTGCATAAAAGGAGGGTTTTCTCTCGTTTGATCTGATGGAACAGTTCTTCTTCTCCGGGAAACTCTGCAAAACAAAGCACCGTTAGCCTCGTCAAGGGGAGAAGAAGGGTTCTCTCATTGACCCGACTCCGGCATGAGAATAAGTAGGTGTTTTGTGAAGAAGAAGAAGTATTGACGAAGTGTGTGTAACTTGGAGTTCATACCTGAATTATCCTCATATTTATAACCGAGAGTTAGGGCGGGAAAACTCGTTGGTGAAATGTTGACGGAAGATGCTAACCCCGTAAGCGGTTACATTTCCTTCCGTTAAGCCTTCCGATCCAATCGTGAGTGCACACGGATCCCTGTTTAGATCTATGGCTGGGGGTTTGCCACGTGGAAAGTGATCAAGTGGAGGTTTCTCTCCAATTACATGCTATCGTTGTGATTTCAGGGATGCCTGAGGTGATGACACGTGTCCAGACGGTTATAACCGTCCAAGTGGTGCACGATTGAATTCTTTCTAGAAGATTACTGCTGTAATCTGGTGTGACTCTTTATCATGTGGTATCAGTTAAGTAAATAATATCCGGGTCTGGATATTATTAAGCGGAAGTGCTCAACTTAGGATTTATGGAAGCGCAAGGATTTATGATTTCCTTTTGGCGCGCGAGTGTTGTCTGCTGTCTGTCTCTTAAGGCTTCCTTTTGTATGACCAGTGCGCGGCCGCGCAAGGTAAAAGGGGCTGAAAGACGAGGTTGTGGTATGGTCCCGAGTACTTATTACAAGGTTTTTGGGACCTTACCCCTTCAAGACCCCCCACTCTAGTGTTGCTCTTATGCAAGTAAGTGGAGCACTGGACTTATAAGAGTGGAATGTTTTTTGGCGCGAAAATAGGGAATCTTCCGTGGGAAGATTTACTTTGCCTATAAAGATTTTAAAAATCTTTGTTTTTAAATGGGGCTGGTACAGTAAGGACTGAGTGGCAGGCTATCATTGTCAGTTATCCCTTACTGTCCGTGCTTTGCACGCGCGCGTGAACTCGCGTTTGTGTTGATTTTCACTCGCTCATGTTGCTTGGGTAACTGTGATATCCGGAAAAGGTGCTATGGCAGTTACCGATGCTATTTATTGCGGTGAGTATATAAGTTTGTTTGAGTTGCCCTTTTCTGTTAATCATTACTTTGTTGAAAACTTTTCTCCTTCCTTTCTTCATTATACGAAAAATTTTGTCATTTCTTCTTCTTATGTCAACTGGAGAGCACCAAGAAGACTTATCCGAAGAAATGTCTGCTGAACTTCCACAGTTAAAGTGGCCCAGAGCAACTTTCGATGGTTTGGTTCGAAACCTTAGATTCCCGGAGAACCGGGGTGCCCTGTATCCTGAAGAGGGTCAGACGGTCGCAGATGCTCCAACTGGGTATATCACTCTTTTTTGGGATTTCTTTTGTGAAGGCAACTTTTGCTTGCCTGTAACAAAGTTTTTCCTTGAAATTCTTGAGTATTATAAGATTTATATCTCCCAACTTCACCCTATTGGCATGGTTAGGGTTCGACATTTTGAGTTTGTGTGTCGGACGATGCATATTGAGCCGATAGTCCTTCGATTTAGGGTTTTTTACCAAATGCACTGTACCCAAGGGTTTTACTCGTTTGTCCAAAGAGCGTCTGCAAAGAAGATTTTACAGCATCCTCCGAAATCTTTCCATGACTGGAAACAAAAATTCTTCTTTATCAAGGCGGGGGTGATTCCGATGAGGATGGTTCTAAGGGGAAAAGAAGATGTCCCTATTGAAACACTTCGAACCCCTGTTGACGAGAATTGGTACCAACATCTGAAGGAAGTTCCTAACATTGCCTTACCGGAGAAAGCCCTTGTTGGGGCTAGTATGAGTTTGAATTGGAAAATGGACCGGGAAGACAAACCGGTGTATACGGAAGAAGGTCATGGTAAGATTGGGGTCTTCCTTTTTGCCCTTTTCCTCTTTTTTTTTTTTTGACATGGTTTTCTTCTTCTGCAGTTGTTTCATTGTATGTTGTAGCATACAAGAGGGAAGGTGGAAAAATGGGTACCATTAAGAAGAAACCTGATGAAGAGCTTTGGTACCATCAAATTGTGAGGAATTTTGTACTTCCTAGAGAAGCTGATTTATCTGTCCAACCTGCTGCTGGTGTTGGTATGTTTGCGCATTTTGTTTGTTGTTTGTTTTCTATTATGCTCATGAACAAACTTTATTCTGCGCTTCCATAGGTGAATTGTCAAATTTGGGCATAGGCCCTAAGAAGAGGAAGCGCGCGATGGTTAGTAATGTTGCGCCTAAAAAGAGTGATGCTGAAAAAATTCAATCCTCCAAAGTTAAAAACGTTGGAGGGGAGAAGAAAGGTATGCGTCGTTCCTCTGACCCTTGGTGTGATTATGTGGTGGTTTCTGACTCTTTGGAGGATCTTGCGCCTGCAGTTACTATTAGGAGGCCGAAACCTGAACCGAGAGATACTGCTGATATCCCTCCATCCAACCCAAATAATCCTATTGACTTGGAGTCCAGTCCGGAACACTTGGTGCGAAAAACGGGTAAAAGGAAGCAGACTGATGCTGAAACTGAGGGTCAGCCTTTAAAGAAGATCCAGAGGAAGAAAATTACCCGGAAGGGCAATCTGGATGCTTTTATTTCTGAGTCTGTTCCTGGTAAGTGTTGCTTTTAGCTTTTTTCCTTATGCGCCTTGGGTATTTGCTGATTTTGTTGTTTTTCAGAAGTCCCTGTTTCTCCTACTACCACAGAGCCGCAACCTGCGGTTAATGAAGAACTCCCACCTTCTCCTCCGCGTGCTTCTGCTGCTGTTCATTTAAAGACTACGGAGGTTCCTGATGGTGGTGTGAAGGAGACTGCTGAGGCTGTCAAGCCTGTTGAAGTTGCTGCGGAGGTTAAGGAGGTTGTGAGCCCAGCGGTGGATGATGCTGGTAACCCCTCAACTTCTGAACCTGCTGCTCGTGATAAGGAGAAAATTGCGGAAGATATTCCTGTTATGGCTTCTCCTTCCAGGGTTTTCGGTTCTATGCCTGAGAAAGTTGCTGCTGAAGATCAAGGTTCATTTTCTGATGCAGGCAAAAATTCTCCAATCCGCCCAGAGGAGACCCTGGGGGATTATTATTACAGAACTTATTCGGAGAAAGATGCTTCCGAGCTTCATGCCCCTGTTTGGAATTTGAAAAAGGTGATACTTTCTCGGATTGGCACGTGTGCTGAGACTGGTTGCAGGGAATATTTCCGCCGAGGGAAATCAAATTTCAAGAAAGCCGTTCTCACGAGCAAACTTACCATGCTTATCTTGAGGAGACTGCTTCTCATGTTTCTACCACTCACCGCATAGTGCGTGAGTGGCATAGTATGCATAAGGATTGGGAGGCTTTCATGGTGTCACAGAAGAAGCTTGCTAATGATGAAAAGCGCTTGGCTCAGTTAAAAGCTAGATTGGAAGCGGATCAGGCCAAGTTTGTGGTTGATCGTAAAACTAAGGAGTGGTCTATTGCAGGTTGGAAGAGGGAAGCTGAAGCTGCTCTCCTTTCCGAAGAACGAAAAAACTGGAAGAAAATTTGCGAAAAAGATAATGCTGAGAAGGTAAATCTCCGCAATATCATCAATAATCTCAAGGCTGAGATTGAAGATTTGAAGAAACATGATGCTGAGATGGAAAAGTTGAAAAAGGAGAAGGCTGATGCAGAAGCGGCGCTAGAAGAAGCGCGTTTTCATAGGGAGCGCAGTGAGCAACGAGAGGTACAAGCTTGTGCCACTCTTGCTCTTAGAGATAAAGAGTTCAAAGAACTTACTGCTTTGCTTTCTGACCAGGAACAACTTAAAAAGGATCTGGAGCTTGCGCATTCCGAAAATGCTGAGACTTCTCGTCGTTTGACTGAAACTGAAGAAAAATTGGAAAATTATGAAACGGCGCGGGCCACAGCAGAAAGCGAGCTTGAACCTTTAAAGAGTGATATGGCGTGGCTGAAGGATTGTGGAATTGCCTGCGTGAGTTTCTCTCTTATTTTTGTTGTGTGAATGTTCCCGTGCCTTCTTGTTATTTACCTTTTCTTACTATCATAGGTTGCTGAATCAGTGTTGAATTCTGAAGAGTTGGATAAAACCGTTACGCGTTTAGTTGTTGCTGCGCGAAAGGATGGGTATGCCCAAGGATACGCGGAGTGTTCTCAGCATGTGAATAGTGCTTTGAAGGTTGATTGGGGCACCAGCAAATCTGCGACTCATGGCGTCAACACTGGTGCTGCGCTTACTGCTTTGAAGGCAGAATTTAACAACTTGCAGCTTCCCGTTATGGATCTTATAAATGTTGCGCTACAATCTGATGATTACGTGGCACAATCTTTCCGGATGAAGGTGAAGATTTAGTGTAGGTTCTTTTGAAATTGTATTGAACAATTTTTTGTAATATCTGGGATGTATATCCCTTTTTTTTGTTGATGCGTTGTTGCGCAAGTAACTAAAACACTTCCGTGTTTGATAGTTTCTAAGGCGTATTTGTACGCTGAGAATGGTATGTCGTGTTTTTTAGTTTACAATTTTTTGCATGAGTATAATTACTTTGATTAAGTAAGGCGAATGAAGTTGGTATAAAGCTCACGTGTGAACGTATGGTCATTTGTGATGTAATCACTGACCGTTCGCGAGGCTTTATTTTATATTACCATAATGTTTTTGCCCTTACTAAAAGAAATTGCATGCACTTTGTAAAGAAAAACACAAGAATAATAGAAACTTTGCTGTTTATTTCTGGATAGGGCAGAGAGGCCATTACAAAGTTTTCTAATAAATATATGAGACTTAACTTACTCTATTCCCCCGCTTTGTCTTAATAGATCATGTCTTTCTGCGCGGAAGCCATAGAGTTTCCTCTTAGTTTTTCGCCCATTTGCTCGGGCCTTCTTCCCTGTTGGGATTGAACCCTACCAGAGGAACAGATAATTAAAGCCAAAACTGGATCAGGGCAGTGGATCCAAAATAAGCAGATGTTACATACAAGTCTCTCCCCTTGAAAGTGGTTTCAACATCTGCTGACCATCCTATCTACTGATCGTGCAATCTGCTGATCTACAAACTGCTGATCAAGTAAAGACCTGATGAAAGACTAAAAGCTCTGCTGCTCAATCTACTGCCTTGTTTCAAGCACTGCTGATCCGGACAAGTACTGCTGGGTTCACAGCAATGGAGGGATGCAGCAGTTGTTTACTCTGTCTTTATGTTATGTAATGTAATAAGCAGTAGTTAGTATAGCAGTGTTTGTATAGATCAGGGGTTAGAGTTTGTTAGGAGGTTAGATGTCACTTTCATGGTGACGTCAGCTTAGATGCTCAGTGGTTTGCTAGTGCCTATAAATAGAACAGTGCTCTGTACTGTTCTATTAGCTCTTTGCAACAATCGTCTTCTCTGCACGAACAAACACTGAGCTCTGGCTGAGGGGGAGTTTGTATCAAGCATTGTTGTGTAATCGTTGTTGAAACTAAATTCAATCTTTCGGTTCATAGTGAAAAGTGTTTTGATTAAAGCAATACTCTCGTTTGATTGTATGCAAAGTTTGTTTCCATCTTAATTCCGCTGCACAACTCATTCATTTCCATCTTAATTTCAAACGTAAAATACAATCAAAACCAAACTCAGATCCAACAATTGGTATCAGAGCTAGGACAGTCAAATTTGATTTAACAATCATTTTGACATAAATAGTTCAGCTCAAAATCGTTGATATCGATAGTTTGTTCGTTTGTGTTGAAAACAGAGCAAGGTTTAATCACCATTAAAGTTGATTAATCAGTGTCTATAAAACAACCAGGATGACGTCACAATCTCAAGATGATAAGAATAACATTGGCTCACTTTTTAAACCACCCATGCTTAAAAGAAATGTGTACAACATCTGGGAGAGAAGGATGGGTCACATCCTTGCTCAACAGAACACTGGATGTTGGAGGTCTGTTGTTTTTGGTCCCCATGTTCCTATGGTTCCAAGTGCTGAGGATCCAAAGAAGTTCGTACGAAAACCTTATGAAAACTATACTGAAACTGATTTTCAAAAGTTCGAACTCGATGCCAAAGCATTTAGCATCATAGCATCTGCATTACCAAATGAGATCTATGCTGGACTGTTACACTGTAACAGTGCCAAAGAGCTATGGGATGCATTGAAGGAACAGTTTGGGGGAACCGAAGAAGTTATTGAAAACAATAAGGAAATTCTGAATCAGCAGTATGAAACCTTCTGTCACATTAAGGGTGAATAATTGACCCAACAATTTGAATGTTTCAGTTGTCTCATCAGTGAGCTAAGGCTTGTTAAGGTTGAATTTCCAAAATCAACCCAAAATAGCAGGTTTCTTAGATCGCTACCTGATAAATGGGACACAATTGCATTTGTGACTAGAAACTCTGTTGAGTTCAAAGATCTGACCCTGACCCAACTTCATGGTAGACTCCTGACTTATGAAAGGGAGTTGAACCAGAAAAAGAAGTTGCAAGAGTCTGGAAAAGCTACTGATGATTACTCATTTGGTAGCACAGCTCTTCTTGGTCAGGAAGAATCTGGTAGCAGTAGTAAGGAACATGGTTATGATCATTTCATTGATATAACAGCTGGTGGTAACTTTACCAACCCTGATCCTCACTCTGCAAATTATGCTTTTACTGTAAACACTGAAAACCAGATGTCAGATAATTTGTGCTTTGAACTCAATGATCTACAACATTTTGATCCCACTGACTTAGAAGAAATGGACATTCTGCACCAATTGGCTTTGCTTAGTGTTAGAACTAGCAAATTCTACAAAAGAACAGGGAGAAAATTCCCAGGTTTACATGGGAATCTAAGGGTTGGGTTGGATAAATCGAAAATCAAGTGTTACAAGTGCAATAGGCTAGGTCATTTCGCTAGGGAATGCAGGAGTCAAACTACTGGTCCTATAATCACTCATCCTAGCTCAAACCCAAGACCTCAAAATCAAAGCACTGTGCACTATACCCAATATACCCCTGCAGCTCATGTTAACACTGCTCATTATTTTCCTGCCCCTGTGCCTGTGCATTATGTCCAAACCACTGTTCCACATATTCAATATGTTCAAACCCCTGTTCCCCAGGCACAAGTGCAATCTGTTGCATCTCAAACAGCTGCTCCAGCAGTGGTACAACCAGATCAGCAAAGCTTTTTCACTCAAGGCTTTGTTGACTGGAGCAGCATGCCCGATGAGCTTAGTGATGAAAATTTTGCACTCTATGCTTCTAATGAACCTTCTAATGATGAATTTTGTTTGATGGCATTAGAGTCAATACCAGAGGGGATTGAAATTGAAGGTGAACAGCCAAGTGATGAAACAGTGGATGAGGTGACTGAAGCAGTTGTAAATGCAGTTGCTGGTGAATTGCTGCTGGGAGAAAATTCAGAAACCCTGATTGAACCACTAACAGACCCATGGTCCAAAGAGGACAAAGAAGAAGAGGAAGAAAAGAGAGCAGGTGAGAAGGAAGTAAGAACTGATGATGAAGAAAATCATCAATGTGATTGTGCAATGATGGCTGCTGCCAAGGTATCTCCTTAAGTTCTTGAAAAACTATGTTCTGACAATTGCATTATTGCTTTTGCTAACATCAAAGAGGTAAATGAAAACCTTCAGAATAAAATCTTAACTGATGAAGTCAAATTTGAGAGTTCTTTAAAAGAACTTAAAAACAAATTGACTGAAAAAGAAAAAGAGGTCAGCAGTCTTAAAGAAGAGCAAAGCATAACCAAAACTCAACTCCAAACTATGGTAGAAAAATACCAAGTTTGCAAAAAGGAGTTGGAGT
>JARYGA010050756.1:0-42802 GCA_030545235.1 Helianthus tuberosus | reverse complement strand
ACTGATCGAAAGAACTCCCGAACACAAAAAAATCATCCATGAATACTTCCATGGAGTCTTCAATCATGTCATGGAAAATAGCTACCATGCAACGCTGAAATGTGGCTGGTGCATTACACAGTCCAAAAGGCATACACCGGTAGGCAAATGTACCGAAAGGGCATGTGCAAGTAGTCTTCTCCTGGTCTTTAGGAGCGATAGGAATTTGAAAATATCCAGAGAACCCATCCAGAAAACAGAAAAATGACTTCCTCGACAGACGTTCCAACATCTGGTCGATGAATGGAAGCGGGAAGTGGTCCTTACGGGTGGCATCGTTGAGTTTGCGGTAATTGATGCAAACTCGCCATCCGGTGACGGTACGGGTAGGAATAAGTTCATTCCTATCGTTTGGAACTACAGTAATACCACCTTTCTTGGGTACTACTTGCACTGGACTCACCCAAACAGAATCAGATATAGGATAAATTAGCCCTGCATCTAACAACTTAATTACTTCTTTCTTTACCACGTCTTGCATGTTAGGATTCAATCGCCTTTGATGCTGTGCACTAGGCTTGTAATTGTCTTCCATTAGAATCTTATGAGTACAAAAAGAAGGATTAATGCCTTTGATATCCATAATCTTCCACGCCATGGCTTTCTTGTGGAGCGTTAGAACTTCGAGAAGCTGTCTCTTTTCTTCTTTTGCTAAAGTTGCTGAAATGATGACTGGAAAGCGACACTCTTTGTCTAGAAATGCATACTCGAAATGCGGTGGGAGTTCTTTTAACTCCAACGACGGTGGATCTTCAACCGAAGGTTTTGATTTTTCTTCAACTTCACAGTCAATCTCCACAAATTGATCTGGACTTTGAGAACCATCATCACCGATTTGAAAAACCGGCTGCTCATTTTTGTGGCCCTCCTGCGAAATGCCATCTTGGTTCTCACACAAAGGATGTGTGTCCGTATCAATTCCTTCAATAGTGCCTTGGAAATGAGAGCTTACACACGTATCGACTATGTCGACATCGTAAAGAATGTCATCGTGACTTTGTGGATGTTGCATTGATCTTTTAATATCAAAAGTCACGTGCTTGTCATTTACTCGGAGCGTGATTTGGCCAGCTGACACACTAACAATTGTCCTCGCAGTATTGAGGAATGGGCGTCTGGGTATTAATGGCACTTTTGAATCTTCGTCCATGTCTAAAATAACAAAATCCACGGGGAAAACAAATTTATCAATTTTAACAAGCATGTTTTCAACGAATCCACGCGGATACTTGATTGAACGATCTGCAAGTCGAATGCTCATTCTAGTGGGTGAAGGTTCACCTAGATCTAACTTAGCAAAAACCTTATATGGCATAAGGTTATGCTAGCTCCTAAATCGGCTAATGCGTGACTGACAGACATGCTGCCAATGAGACAGGGAAGAGTAAAACTGCCCGGATCTCCCATCTTTTCAGGTAGACGGTTTTGGAGAAGGGCTGAACAGTTTTCATTCATCAACACACAAGACAAGCTTTCAAGCTTCTGCTTGTTTGTGAGGATGTCTTTTAAGAACCTTGCGTATTTAGGCATTTGAGCCAACGCCTCAACAAATGGTATGTGTATGTGTAATTGTTTAAACATTTCTAAAAACTTACCATGTTGTTCATCATTCTTTTGCTTCTTCAGTCTGCTCGGATATGGAATAGGAGGAATGAATTCTTTTACTGGTTCCTGGAACTGTGCTGTACTTGCTGGGACTCACCTAGCGTGCACCTTGTCTGAAGCGTCAGTTTGGACCGTATCAGTGATTGGTGGTGAGTCCGATTTGTCAGGTCCCATTGTTTTACCACTCCTCGTCATTACTGCATTGACGTGCCCTCTCGGGTTTGGTTCTGTGTTTCTTGGAAGACTACCTTAGGGTATTTCAGACAACATCTTGGCCAATTGGCCGACTTGATTCTCAATGGTTTGTATTGAAGCCCTCTTGCTCCGCATTTCCCCTTCTTGTGCCATGAAACATTCCTCATGCTACTGGTATCACTTTTCAGATATTTGATTGGCATTGTTGGAGTTGTTTAACAGCTGCGCCATCATCTCCTCTAGTTTTGAGTTGGTTTGAGAGGTTTGAGGCTGGGAAGTGCTTCCTGAACCTAAATTGTTGTAACGCAGTTGAAAGGTTTGCCCTGATGGCTGAAAAGATTGTCCCTGGGGCTGTTGTGGTGCGGGAGCGCGTTGAGCATATCCGAGTGGGTTTTGGTTATTAGAATTAGCTTTCCACCCAAAGTTTAGATGATTTCTCCAACCCGGATTGTACGTGTTGCTGTAGGGGTTATTCTGGGGCCTAATTTGATTGCCCAAATAGTCCACCTCTTCGTGGCCTGTAAACATAACACCCTGCTCACAAGTACCTGGCTCGTGTGACACTCCACACAGCTCACATGATGATTGTACTTTTGAAACGTTCTGAGCTTGATCAAACCTTGCTGCCAAAGCTCCAATTTGTGCTGCAAGAGCCATATATGTATCTACTTGATGAACTCCAGGAATAGATAAAGCTTTACTTCGTACTCCACTGTGACGCGAACTCGACTTTAAGGTAGCTTTTTCTATGATTGCATAGGCTTCGTTGGGGGTTTTTGTTCCAAGATCGCCTCCTGCATAAACATCTAAACGTTCTTGTTAGTTGTAGCTGAGTCCTTGGTAGAAATTCAATACAAGTTGTCTTTTGGACAACCCATGATGTGGGACATCGATCAAAAGATCTTTGAACCTCTCCCATGCTGCGTGTAGAGATTCTCCTTTGTCCTGTTTGAATGTCATAATACGGTTTTTAATCTTAGCTGTCTTTTCTGGCGAAAAATATTTTTGCATAAAAAGATACGCCATCTCGTTCCAAGTCGTGATGGACCCTGCTGGAAGTGACAAAAGCAAAGATCGGGCTTTATCTCGCAAAGAGAATGGAAAGAGTCGCAAACGAATTGCGTCTTCAGAAACGTCTCGAATTTTGAAAGTCGAACACACCTCGAGAAATGAAGCGACGTGTCGACCCGGATCTTCGTGATCCTTCCCATCAAACTGCACAGAATTTTGCAACATGTTAATAATACTAGATTTAATTTCAAAACTCGGTGCTGCTATCGTAGGTCGGGCAATGCTCGGTAGCAAGCCCTCTCCTCCTGGACGACCGGTCTCATTCAAAGGCTGGTCGTCCTCTGCCATGATGCTTCCTGTGTCGTCCTCTGAACTCTCGCTGTCAGAAAGTATCACTGGTTCGTCGATTGCGGCTGCAATCCTTTGTGCAACGACAAGTGATCTTTCGCGAAGCCGCCTGCTTCTTCTTAGGTTATTTTCTGGTTCGTTGGCTAGCTCATTGTTAGCAGGTGCAGGGGGGCATTAGCCTGCACGTAAAAAAGAAGGCATTATACAGAAAAAAGAACATAATAATAATATAGGAAATAAGTAATAATAATGATAATACATAATATACAAACATATAAGTAACGAAACAAATCTAACTAAATATTTACTGGCTTATTTACTTATTCACATCCGAAAACTGTTTTTGGTTGTTCACCAGAATGTCTGATGATAATTATCAGAAATCTGAGGAAACTTTTTAGATGTTCTTATATATCAGATAATCTGATAAGGTTTGATAAATTTCTGATAAAAATCTGATGAAAGAATTGGTTCCAGCAGAATTTCTGATAAATCCATCAGAATTACCAGAAAATATGGTAAGATGCAATAGAAATGAAACTTGTTGTTTTTAGAACGTCTAATGGGTTTATCAGAATCCATCAGAAAATCTAATAAGTTCATTGGAATTTATCAGAAAATCTGATGATTTTTATCAGAAAGTTATATTTTATTTTATGGAATAAATAAATAAACAAACGAGTACAATAGTTAAATGAATAAGCGGTTAATTTCAATAACTAAATGGACAGAAATGAAAGAATGAAGAACTGAACATAAATAAATAAATGTAATTAACTGCAGAAATGAAATAAATATAAAATATAAGCGGTTCGACGTGCGAACTCGTACATAAATATAAATAAATAAACAAAATTAAATAACTGAATTGAAATAAATGAAATACTGAATAAAAAATTCTGAAATGAAATAGATTAATGAATGAAGTACAGAATTGAAATGACTGAATTAAAATAACTGAAATAAATAAATGAAAGTGAATGGTTCGATTCCGAACACATAACTGAATTAAATAAAAATGAAATAAATGCAAGTCGAATAATAAAAAGGTTAGTATGTAGCAATGTTAGTTAAGTTAGTTGGTTAGTAAGACAGAAAAAGAAAAGTTAGTAAAACAGTTAGTCCTACTGGGCGTGCCAGGCTAGGTATTCACAAGTTAGTAAATAAAAGAAAATAAATAGATACAAAATGTACAAGTATTCACAGTTTGTACACCGGTAAAATAATGACTCTGATTGTTCCATTAATTTCGCCTTCGTTCCCCGGCAACAGCGCCAAAAACTTGACGTGGGCGGTTATATACATGTATTTACAGTATCTTCACGCGCCCTGCAAAATGTGTTTTAAATTTATAAATGTTGGTGCATATGTCTGTCGACTTCGTCTTGTATCGAGTCTTGTAATAGATTAGATAGATCAGGGCACGAAATACGATAAAAATGTGTAATATATAGGATGTGACCACTTCGCACAAAATGAGATGTTTCCATTTCGTACGAAATGGCAATGGCCATTTCGTGTGAGGCCATCTCGTGCGAAATGGGTCTGCCTATAAATAGTAGCCTTGAGTCTTTCATTTGTAACGTTTTGGTTTCCGGTAGCGAAGCTCTGCCGAAGTGTCTCCAGCATTGTAAAACGATCTGATATCAATACAAGAGACAGTTTAAGTGAATCTAAGTGCAAATCAGCTGAATTAACTCCGATACGTTTGTTTCCGCCTTTCGTATTGGACGAGATCTCTTCTGAACGACTCGTTTGGTCGTGCAAACGATCCTACAAGTGGTATCAGAGCTCAGGAGGAAGAGTTCTTACCATTTCAGTTGTTTTTCATCTAAAATTCTGATTTCTACTCACTTTCTTCACCATTTTTCAAAATTAACTGAGATTTCACGGATAAAATGGCTTGATTTTCACATATAACGTGCGAAACACTGTTTTAACAAACCCTTGAAAGAATCAAATCTAAAATCGAAGTAAAACTTGATCAATTTTGTGAAAAACTGTCCGAAAGTGTGACATCAGCACCAATCCGCATGAATTGGATACCAGATCGTTTGAATTTGCTTCCATTTCGCACGAGCTGAGTTTCCATTTCGCATCAAGTGCCAATTCGCTTGAAACAGTTCATTAGATCTTCATCTCGTATGAATTGGTAATTCAGAACATCATTTTGCACGAATTGGGAGAAAAGGATCCATTTCGCTTGAAACAACATTCCATTTTGCACGAATTGCGCCATTTCGCACCAAGTTACTCAGATCGTGTGAAACATCATCCATTTCGTTTGAAAGTCTAAGTTTGTGAAATTTTTGAAACCGAATCATGGAAAATGAATTCTACAATGCCTTTGCTACCCCGATCACTATTACTCAGAATACGATGCTAGAAAATGAAACGGGCACCACGCAAAAACCGCCTAAGCTTATGAATATTGAGGAGTATAGTGGATGGGCAGAATGTTTTGAAAATTGGGTTCAAGCATATTACTTAGATGCATGGGAATGTACTGAATATCGATATGTTAGACCAGTTAAGGACAACGGAGAGAAGGTTGATATTAAAGATCTAGGTGTTGATGAGAAAAAGAAATACAAAAAATGAAAAGATGATGGTTAGTCTATTGCAGCAAGCTATTAAGGAAGAAATCTTGATTTTACTACAACACAACGGAAGTGCACATTCAATATGGAAAGAACTAAAATCGAAGTTTGTTGGAAGTAAAGAGATGATCAAGAACAAAATTTCGCTTTTGAAGAAAGAATTTGATCTATTTTGTGGATTAAAAACTGAAAACACCAAGCAGATTATAGAAAGATATTGCAATTTGGTGATGAACATGAAGAGATTGAATATCAATAAAGATAAAGAAGAATTGATTGAAAAGTTAGCCGATGCATTGCCACAAGATGTTTGGGGCACGTATCTTATGATGTTGAAAAATAAACCTGAATTTGACAATCTAACGCTGAGCTCGTTTATTGAACAACTCGAAGCTCAAGAGATGGAACAATGAAAGATAGCGAGAATGAAGGACTTTGATGGTGAACAAGACATTGGTCTATATTACAAAGGTGGTACTAGTGATAGGACCAACATTGCACCGAAGATCGAAACAACTTTTAATGCAAAAAATTCTTCTAGAGGTTCATCTCAAGGATCAAGTAGCAAAACTGGATTTTCTTCATATCAATCATTCGATCCAAATTTTTTAGCAACCAAAAATGGCAAAGTACTACAATGCAACATTGCGCTAAATCTTGAGAATGATCAAAATTTCTCTAAAGAAGTAGCCAAAAGTCATATGTCTTTGTTGGTGAATGTGTTAGAGTCTTATGGGAGTTTAGTTGCAGGAAGGATCGGAAATCCAATGTTGACAAAAGAGGATTACGATCAAATTGATGCTGAGGAGATGGAGTTAATGGATATAAAGTGGTGTTTGGCTAGTGTGTTGAGAAGAGCTGAGAAGTTTAAACAAATTACGGGAAGAGATGATTTTCATGATGCAAATGTTTCTACTTTAGGATTTGATAAATCTAAAGTTACTTGTTTTCGTTGCAGGGAAAAAGGGCATTTCAAGAGAGAATGCACAAACCGCGAAGCAAGTGGAGCTCAAAATCCATTCGGTAACAATGATTACCATCGAAAAGCGATTTATCATCAAGTTGCTCAACAGCCGTATCAACAACAATAGCCACAAACTGCTCACGCTAAGAAGGCGATCGAAGAGTCATCAAGAAAAGCTTGTTATGGTATAATAGATCAAGAGGATGAAAGATTGCCAGAAGGTTTTAGCTGGGACAAATATTGTCCGGATGAAGAGATCTTAAAGGCTAAAGCTTTTGTTGCTCAAATCATTGAAGACAGTGCTGATGATAATTCATATTGGGCAGATAGTATGAAAGAGCACTTAAAATATCTAGCCGAGAGAGATGCTGAAAATGCTCGAGTGGCAAAGAAGAAGGTTGAAAAACAAGATGATCATGATGATGATAATTCGTATTATGCAGATAGTATGAAAGAGCATTTAAGATTTCTAGCCGAGAGAAATAAGAATGATGATGAATATGTCCGAGTGATAAAGAAGCAGGACAAAGAAATTCCAGCTTTCGAAATTAAAAAGGAAGCTGATGCAGTAAAGGTGTCTGAGAATTGTGAAAACTGTGAGACTCTAAAAAAGCACAACAACGAGCTGATTCATAACATGAACAGATTGAAAGAATCATATGATGTTTTAAACAAAGCCATGAATCAATATAATGAGTCAAGCAGTGAACAAGCTATAGCTATGAAGACACTCAATGGAGCATACATGACAAAGCAGAAAATGGTCAATTATTACATTGATATGTGTGCTGAGCTTGAACAGAAATTGGAAACTCAGAGGATAGAAACTGAAAGAGTAAACAAGTTGTTGAAAAGTTACCCATGTTCTTCTTATGTGGTTGACAAGATTTATCCTACAGTTGAAAGCATGAAGGCGTTTGAAGAAGAAACATCTGAAGAGAAGAATTCCAAAACAAAAGAGAAATCTGAAGAAAAGAATTCTGGTAAGAAACAAAGTGTTAGTTACAAAAAGTGTCCACCTTCGATTGAAAATGGATATTCTCCATGAAATCCTAATTCAGAAAGAGTAAAAAAGGCAACCAACTTACAGTGGGAATCTGAGCCTTCAGATAACTTGCAAGACAACACTGATGTCACTTTCACATCATCCGACACTGATCATGAGTCTGAGATAATTAAGAAAGTGGTCAATCAGGTGTTAGATAAAGATGACACGGAGGAGTCAAAATCAGAGTCAAAGTCTGAGTCCGACACTTCAAGTCCAACAGTCAAAAAGGACAAACGGGTTTACAACAAAGATTTTTTGTTATCACAAAATAATTTGAATGATAAAACATTCAAAGTAGCATATACTTTGAATGATTCTGACAAATTATATTCTGATGAAGAATTTCCAATAAGAGGTGTCAAATCTGAAATGATCAAAAAGGTTTTCAAACTAACAGAAATTAACATTTCTGAAATAAAAAATGTAAGTTTTGCTGAAAAACCTAAACCTTACACCTCAAGAGTTCAACAAAAGTTAAACAAGAAAAGGGGTTACAGTTCTGGTTCAGGTTATCGAAAGAAACCAAACCATAACGGTAATTTCAAAAAGAAGGGATTGGGTTTTATTCTACCCAAAAATCATAAAAATGAGAAAGTTTATAAACCAAAAATTGTTTTTGTTTCAGGAACATCATCTGAAGAAGAAAAAGAGCAAGTGTTCAGAAATCAGACAAACAAAGAATTCCTTGCTAAGAAGCTCTTGGGAATGAAGAAGGAAGTTGCTCAGAAGAAGAAGGAGACAAGAACCTGTTATAAATGTCAAAAAGTTGGTCACATTGCCTTGAACTGTCCAAAGGCAACCAACATAAAACAGGGAGTTTCTGAAAAACTGAAAGAAAAGATGGTTGAAAATGAACCACCAACCGAACAATTTAAAGTTTTCAAAAATTCAAAGTTTGAGGTTGGTGAGTGTTCAAAAAGTTTTTACAAAAGAAAAGTGAAGCTTAACAACCAAAAGTGGGTTGTTAAGAAATTAGATGATAGTTCTAGCAATGATTCTGATTCGTCAAAATCAGAGAAGCTATTTTCTGGCGATGAATCTGACTCGTCAAAGTCAGAGGAGCCGCAAGTTGAGATAAAAAGTGAAAATTCAGTTCCGCCATTGGATGATGCAAATTTTCCACCATTGCGAGCTGAAAATTTAAAAATCAAATATTAGAAAAGTTGAGATTTCAAATCAATTTTTTTCTGAAAAGAAAGAATTTGATGTTGAAAAAGCCTTTAACCCCACCGTTCTAAATATTTTTGGAAAAATGATTGACGGGAAGGTAAAAGGGGTAAAGGAATTTTATGAAAAGAAAACGAGTAAACCAGATGAAGATGGTTCACCCCATGTTAGTAACTAGGATATAACCTATCATGACTAAAAATCTGGACTTGCCGGAGCTCCCAAGTTGGTAATCGTGGAGCAGGAATCAGCATCTTTCTCAAAATTCAAAATTGTTATATTTCGTTTTACAAGTGGTATTTGTTGATAAGTTCCTACAAGTGGTTAATCAAGGTCATTAAGTTGAACTTGAGTTAACTTTCATACAAGTGATAATTTTTACAAGTGGTTGGAAAACAATGTGATGAAACCCCGATCCTTACAAGTGGTGAAATTAACAAAACTTATTTTTCGGAAAAACCATTTTGATTAAAACAAACTTAAGTGTTTTGAAATCATAATGGGAAAATAGTTTGTTGTCGGGGGGGGGGGGGGGGGTTCTGATTGTTTATGCCAAGTGAATGGAGGATTGAAGCAATTCTCATCGGTTTGTCAAATTTTCTTTAAATGGTTTTGAATTTTAGGGGGAGTAAGTAATTTCAGAAAATCCAAAAACATTAGAATATTTGAAAAAGCCAAAAACATGATAAAAATCAAAAATGAGTTTTGTTGTGAAAAAGAGGAAATGATAGTACATCAGTAGACAATCACAGTACGCTAAAGAATTGGAAAGTCAAATGTGATAAACGGTCTCACTGATGATATGCCAGTAGGTTTTCGCACGCTTAGTAGATTGTTTTCGAGATATAAACCTAAATATCATACTTACTTATCTCGTGGGGAACATCTCTCGGATATATGGGTAACCCCCGAAATCTTGTTTGAAGGGCTTTCTATTTCTGACATACTAGGTCTTTGTGCGTGGTGATATCTGGGGTATTATACCTGGACTTATGATTTTGCGGGAGCAATAGCCTAGTCCTCGTATAATACTTTACACTGCTTTAATCTTAAAGCTCGCCCTCAGCATAAAATTGATGAAACATTGAAAAATGCTAATCATGTGCTGTTGAAAAGAAAAGATTCTCTAAAGGGAACCCACCGAAAAGCAAACCATCATCTTTCTGATTTTGCGGAAGCAATAGCCTGAGCTCTCATGGTCTCGCATTTAACCCCTTACAGATATCATTAGTGTACATTCACCTGTAAGACTGAATATAGGAGTCTGGATACGGGAGTATATTCTGAGGTGGGACACGCGAGTAAGTTTAAGTCCTTAAAACACTAATCTCGTATCTTGAAACAGTTGAACTTTGTGTGAAAATTTAAGTGGATCAGTATACTGACAATCTAAGTGAATTGTTTAGAACTTAATATGTTTAAAGCTTAACGGTGCTAGTGGTTTGTCACAAACTGATATGATCCTCTTACACAAACTCACAAAAATATTGTCTGTAAATATTTCTTTACTGCTTTTCATTAAACAAAAATTCAAAAAGATTTTATTTCATTTTTTTTCCGACAACTGATGTTGAAAAGCTTATTTTGAAAATTCCGAGTTTTAAACATGATGAACAACAGGTTTGGGAGAGTTTGTTTGAGATGAAGAGTGAAGTTAAAAGTTTGAGAAAATTTGAGAAATGTCATAATCTAACAAGTGATGTGTTGAGATTGTTTTTACAAGTTGTAAGCAGAGATTAAAATTGTCATAAATATATATCTTATGTTTTGGGTAGAGAATTGTGCAGGTAAAGCCAGGTTACGATCTTAGAACCTGTGAAAGCCTGTAGATTGCGAATTCCAGACTGCGATCCCAGCTTATCGAAAGGGGGAGTCTAAAGACATCAAGAGGGAGTCTGAAGATGTGAGAGCCAGATTCAGATCCAGGAACAGTGTTCAAGATAGAAGCTGCTGATGTTGAAGAACTTAAGGAATCAAGAGATCTGATCAAGAGAATTAGAGAGAGGATAGAGTCAGGCTGCGACTCTGAAAGAAAAAGAGAGAAGAGAGAAGATTGAGGATGCTAACAATGTCAGATTCTTTGAAAAGAGCAAGAAGACTGATAAAGACTGAAGATGTGACATACCGAAGACTTCGTCAACATCCAAGGGGGAGTCTGTTGGTGCATATGTCTGTCGACTTCGTCTTGTATCGAGTCTTGTAATAGATTAGATAGATCAGGGCATGAAATACGAGAAAAGTGTGTAATATATAGGATGTGACCATTTCGCACGAAATGAGATGTGTCCATTTCGTACGAAATGGCAATGGCCATTTCGTGTGAGGCCATCTCGTACGAAATGGGTCTGCCTATAAATAGTAGTCTTGAGTCTTTATTTGTAATGTTTTGGTTTCCGGTAGCGAAGCTCTGCCGAAGTGTCTCCAGCATTGTAAAACGATCTGATATAAATACAAGAGACAGTTTAAGTGAATCTAAGTGCAAATCAGGTGAAATAAATCCGATACGTTTGATTCCGCCTTTTGTATTGGACGAGATCTCTTCTGAACGACTCGTTTGGTCATGCAAACGATCCTACAATAAAAATGGTTTATACCTTAACATTTAAACACACACAACAAAGGACAAGTGTATCCCGTTATATATGCAGCAAAGTATTGGTAAGAGCCAGATATCGATCCATGGAACACGGGCGTTATATGTACTAAATCTTTGTCATTAGATTACCAGATATAAGGAAAGGTGAATGATTGTTTAACTAAGTTATCTAATATTATATCTAACACATAAATATACTATTATCTTGCTTCACAAACAACCTAACCATGTTATCTATCAGATATGTCACAAAAGCACTTAATCAATTTTCCAATTTCGAGACAGCTAGTTACCTGGTCTGGATTTCTAGCATTATGATTCTTTGGAAAGTTAACGCGATGGTCACACATTAACCACCTAAAATCATTCATTAGCGAGCTATTGATATTCATTCATGCGAACCTTTAAAGATAGGTTATTTACCGGGTCTGGATTCCTAACCTCACTTATCAAAGAAAGCAATACCGATGGTCACAATACAGCCACGAGGATAAGCAATTATGTAGATCATATAACAAACAGTTTCACCTTTACAAATCTTGAACACAAATCTACCATGTCAGCAATTTCAGACCAAAACTACTAAACAAGGATCATAAACTGCATGCAAGAACATGTAATCAACACCATATAATTCGTTAGAACCCTTACGTGCAAGAAAGTATTCCTAATCAAAATAAGATATATCTTGTATAAAACCAATACCCTGGTCTGGTTTCATGGTGTAAACAAAGTCTACAAATAAGTGATTAATCAAGAAATAGTTACCATCCCACTAACCACAGATTCATTATCCAAGATAATCAAACATAATCAGGAACTCAACATCAATGAAACGTTCATTATATAATCATGAAGATTCAACAAAAAAAAGTACTAAGTTTCATATAAACGAGATTACAACATAAAGATTATTCAAGAAACACGTTCATTACTACTAGTACATAATACTACATTAAACATAAACTAACATCAGCTCATAACTTGCAAAATGATCAGAATATGTGTTTGAGAACAAGGAATCGAACCATAAACAAGTAAGGAATTGACGGGTTGGATCAGTTATGCTTCCATTCGATCTTTAAGTTTCAAATGGGTCTGATCAGGACTGCTTCGGAACCCAGAAATCGCCCAGAAACATGGAGAAAAACCCAACACTTGAACCAGTAGTGAATGCTGCTATTTATAGAAGATTTTCCCATCGGCACGGTCGTGCGACAGGTGTTGTCGGGTGACGTCAGTATCTCCGATCCCAAGTCAGCCAAGTGGTAGTGCCGGTGGTCGCACGGTAGTGCCGCGTCATCAGATTGGTGATTAGGAATGTTGGTCAAGCCATGGCACGGTCATGCTTCGGGTGGCACGGTAGTGCGGCCCGAGAAACAGTTGGCACTCCTGGTCGCACTGGCAGTGCTTCCGAGATCGGAGGATCGGCACGGTCGTGCCACACCTGGCAGTCATCATAATTTTGTTCCTTTCATCAGAAATGCATCAGAATTTGTCCGTTTTCATCAGAATTTTCTTTTATGCTCTGTTTAAGACCTGAAAATATAAAAGTACCGAATTTGGTACCTAAACGTCGTGTTTTCGGTCAAAAATGCTTAAAACGGAAGTGTTTTGGGGTGTAAAAACATGTATAATTTAACGTATATCACAATCCGATTACTAGGTGCAATCTGATTTCCTTGGCTTTCTCGAGCTTTGCTAGTTCATTTAATCAAGGATACTTTGCACTTCAATGTGAGTACATAGTTCCCCTCTTTTACCGTTTTCGACTGTTTTGGGGTGATTCATATGTGCTAAACGATTTCGATTTTTCTAAACAAATGCTATGGTTTATATTGAACGCAACGATTTGAACACAAACCACTGGAACTATTTGAACACAAACCACTGGAACTATTTGAACCACTGGAACTATTTGAACCATTGTAATTATTTGATCTATGTGAACTACTTGAACTACTTGAACCATTGGAACTATTTGATCTATGTGAACTACCTGAGCTATTTGAACCATTGGAACTATTTGATTTATGTGAACTACTTGAACTATTTGAACAATTGGAACTATTAAACGATTGGGTTATGGTAAGTGATTAGGTAACGGGGCGGGTGTAATGTGTTAAAAGCATGATGGATACGCCGCTGGTACTTCCTATATATAAGTGCTTTTAACACATTACATATCGTTGCATTATCTAGATCACTTGGTCGAATGTTTTCAAAACAAAGTTACACTACAAGGTTTTCCTAACGATATAAACCATACGAGTTTTATTACGAGAACAATTTATGATTTGGGTTACTTAAACAAATGTTTTGGGTTAAGATTCATGGCAACGAGATTTTATAAACTATAACCACTTATTTTGAGCTGGTTATTCATATTGCAATACCAAACTCTTTTCAAGACAAGGTTTTTCGATAAACGACTCTTGTAGTCAAACGAGGTATTGTAACATGTAAACGGGCCATGAATCGAACACTCACACAAAACCTATGTACTCGCCGGCATTTTTATGCTGACGTATTTTCACATATGTTTCAGGTACTATAGTTTGATGATGTTTGACAATGATTATGATGCATGCTCACATAGGAACGGACGAGGCCTTAGTGACTCAATAACAATGAAAGACAATTTGTTCATATTTTGCTTTTGATTTCAATACAATGTAATAAACTTAATTCAATAAAACAAAACTTCAATCCATGTGTTGTGAAACAATGATTCTGTTACGACACTCCCCGACGTTTCCGCCGTGGTTTGTTGTTTTAACGCGGTCGGGGTGTGACAATACACATGCATGATTTCAAAACGACACTCAAATTTTATTTACATTCCTTGTAACACCAAAATGGAGACATACCATCAAGATAGGAATGATTTCCTTACCTTGACGATTAACTCCGCTCCTTTCTTTTCTTAAAATGACCTCACTAATAGGTTAGGGGTGATTCCCTTACCTAGGTGATCGTTAACAAAAATTTCCTTCAAAAAGACGTTATTATGCAAACACGATCAAGTTTTTATATCTAAATCGTTTATTGTTTGTCAAAATCCCTAATTATGAAAATTTCACAATTTATTGTTTTATTAAACGTATTCCTTATTCCATAATCTATTTCACGTAAATCACATACACGAAATTCTCAATCATACCTTAAAATGTTTTATTACCCAAATTTCAAAACCTTACGAAATGCTACCTACCAACTTAATCGGTCCAATGAATCTCTTGCCCATAAATTTCATACTCAACCTAATCACTAAGACACACTCACAATTGTATCATCATACTAAAGACTTTCATTCCCAATTGGAAATCAACCCTACTTTCTCACATACTTAGTAAGATCTTATAGATATTATAAGGTCGTTTTATTAAAACACTTTTCAAAATCAACAAATCATTTTGCTAAAGCTCTTTTCAACAATCCCTAAGTTCATTTTGCTAAAATTCCTTTTAAGAATCAATGTTTTCACGAGAACTTCCAACTTTTAAATTTCTTATTTTAATGCAAGATCCTTTAAAATGATGCAAACTTATTATTTACAAAGAAGTTTTTATACACCGCTCAATATGTCATTTAAATTCAAAACACGTGGGCAAGAAAACTTCATAGGAACTGACAATTTTCAACGTACGTAAATTCTTTTAAAACAAGAGTAGCATTTCCGTTCTTTTACAAAGTACATCTCACATAATCAATAGATGTTTTACATACTTTTGACATCCACAAACTAGATTCTACATTACAAGTCAAACTCAATCTATTTTGATTTGATAAACTCAACGTTTTGCTCAAATAACTATACGTGTATATCATCGTACATGTTTTAGTCAATATCTCACGACAATTTCACTTAAACCGTTCGTTTTTACATACTCAACCTTTTGATCTTTTTATATGCTTAAATTCGTTATGTTTCAAATAATACTATATACGCAATCATTATTATTCGTACTTGCACTCATACTCATAACAATACGTTTTATGCTTATACTTATACTCATATTCATATTCATACCCATACGTTTTATGCTTATATTTATACTCATATTCATATTCATACCCATACGTTTTATGCTCATATTTGTACTCATATTCATATTCATATTCATACCCATACGTTTTATGTTCATGCTTTTACTCACATGCGTATTCATACTTAAACTTATACTTATGCTCATACTTTTATTCATACTCATATTTCATACATTCGTACCTGTGCGCGAGCGAAACCCAAGGGATTCGCTTACGTTGGTCTCATACATACTAAAACGTAAATATACATTCTTATACGTAGTCATTTTTTTATTTTCAAATATGTATACCCCGATTCAACACAACTAGTACAAGCTATGCAGATCATGCGACGATCAATATAATCACGGGTGCACACAGGATTATAGTGATAGGCGTATGAGGACCATAGAGTGTACTACTGTGTATGGTAAGACACGGAACGTAACATGACGCAAATAACAAAACGGACATAACGTGGTCAAAACATGGTGGATACGCCGCTGGTACTTCCTATATATAAGTGTTTTTAGCATGTTACCAAACTTTCGTAAAACGTCCCATGAGAAATTCGGTGTTTTGCAGACCTTTTAGACCTAATACAAACTTTAACAACTCACAAACGCATTATATCCAATTATCCATGACGAGACCTTATTCTCAACACTCATTATCACATTGTATCCAACCTTCAAACCATTCTTGTACTCACATTCACCTACTACATCGTTCGTTTACTCTCATACCTCCGTTGTTCCCAGTTATTCTTTGGTTTTTATACAAACCTCATTTACAAGAAATTGGTTTAAATGCTCGAAACCTAAAATACTTTTGCTTTTAAAGCTTTCTTACAACCTACAAAGCGACCACACTTTTCATCAAAATGCATACCATTTTATATGAAAGTTTTCTTTCTTAGATAGCATATTTTAAAATACCTCTCCATTTGGATTATTTAAACTTGTTTAAGCCCGCTTTACCTATACATACATACACGTTTTACTTATGATTAATGTCTCAAAACTAATTTTGAACAAACTCTTTTCACAACCCTATCCCTTCGTTCCTCAACGATTTTATACATCCTTCCCAACACGTCTCAAATTTCAAAATCTCAATTTTAGTCAGTCATTATTTTTAACCAAAATGCCTTTTTCAAAGTCTTCCTCTTGAATAAATTTCGGGACGAAATTTCCTAAAGGATGGGAGACTGTAACGCCCTGCTTTTTCGCACTTTCCCTAATTAAAAAACTTGTCGTATATTTCTACTTTCGGAAATCCGTCTCCTTTGTAATCGTAATTCATTTCAAGCCATTGTAAATCCGAGACTTCGATTGTAGTAAAAAATTGATCTTTTATATGAAGTTCATATTGTTTATACTTAATGCAACTTACGAAGATTAACTCGCAAACAACTACCATGTGTTCGTGATTCTTAAACAAACATTTGGTCACATTTTGCAATATGCAAATTCATGTTCTTTACGCTTATTTGATACCTCAAGTCACATGTCGAACATACTTGTTATATTGGTTTGTTACACATACTTATGCATAACATATTTTTTTTACTCTTACTTTAATTCATGTTTAATATACCTTTAGGCCTTGATACATGTTCAATACACACTAGACATTGTAGGACATGTTAACCATATATAAAATACATCTTATTTATACATTTTATATCATTTAAACAACAAAAATATATATATATATAAAAGCTACCAAATATCCCTTGCAATTCAGCCATATATTGCTGAATTATTTCTCTTTTTTATTGATTAAACTCTCACCTACTTGTATTAAATGCCAACCCAACTTAACCCTAATCCTCCCCCTATAAATACCACTTATAACCAGCCTCAATACCACTTTTGCAACACTAAAACACTCTCAAACTCTCTCCAAATCGTAGATGATTCCAGAAGTTCGAGCAGATTGACACCTTCACACAAAAGTGAGCATAACTCACTCATTTCTTAACGTTTTTGCTTAATTCTTTTCCTACTTACTTGGATTAACCTTAGGAACGTTTCCACTTGTTTTCCATGGGAAACCAGGGCCTGGAACGTCGCCTAGAAGGCTCCAAAGTTGACTACAACTTTCTGTTTTGAATCAAACTTTGTTAAAACTTGCTTAAACTTGAGTTATCTCATCTCAAACCTATGTCCTTATGCTTATAACCACATCTATGGTTAGTTTGGCTTAAAAATAGGTTGAGACATGTAAAATAAGAGGTGTAAACCTCACAAACTTTCTGTTTTGTTTAAGGGTTTAACCCACAAGTGATGTTCAAGCCTAAAGCTTGATGATTGTGTGATTTAGGATTAGCTTACACTATCCTACTTGAAAATTCACACATTGCTTGATGTTTTCTCATAGATTAGTTGTCTTAATTCATTTCTTATTGTATGTTCATGACCCTCCTTGAATGTTCATAAATCAAGTGTAGTGGTGAACACCTAGAGGTACCTAAATGGAAGACTTGTTCTTCCTACCTCCTACATGACTTCTATGATAAACAAAGAGGTACCTAAATGGGGGATTCATCCTCCTACCTCATGCTTGACCTATATGACTATATGAACATTATATAACACTTATATAATATCCAAATAATCGAACCTTTGATGATGAATTTGTGTTCATTTGTCAGAGTATTAGATTACATCATCTAAGACTTAATAACTTGTTATGATTCTAATGAGTAATTTACCCATGAAAGCATTCTAACCCTTAGGGTTTCATAGTGTCAAACAAGAATTATATGACTAGATGATTAATTTTGCATATGTACTTTCCATATTCCTTTTAAATTCTGAATCTCGACTCTAAACATACCTTGAACTTTAACCCTTATACATTCGTCCTCCGAATCTCATACACTCGTCAACACTTGGATAATCGAAAGACTTAGCAATTTTGTGAGAACACTTGACCCATTTTCCTTTTAATACACTTTGGGTGCAACATGATTTACTTGTTAAAATGCACGATTCACAAACATGCTTTATTCAATCAATCCTTATACATGCTTTGTTATGCTTAAGTTCATGCTAGAATTCATACTATTTGTTAACCTGCCTTAACAATTATAGCGCTATAGGAGTAGCACACCACCCGACGGGGTTTTGTTAAGTTATATTCTTTACGGTCTCGATGTTGCTATATCGAGGGATGCTATTATTCTTGTGGACACTTGGGTTTGACTTTTAGTTTTGCATGATAGTTTGACCTTGTATACCAAATTGCTATGTTAGATTGAAAATACTTTTATACATATGTCACAAGTCTAAAAATAGTGTACTCGCCAATACCTTTGTATTGAACTATGCTTTTAAAACATGTTGCAGGTTTAACGATGATGTTGGTGATGCATGTAATCTAGTAGGATGCTTAGATACACACTTTTAATTTTGTACACCTATTGTATTGTATTTCATTATTCATGTTGTTGTATTTGCTTCAAATCCTTGTAATTGACTCTTTAGAAATGGAATGAAATTTATTATTTAAATACTTGTCACAATTATTAGTGTTATGATGTCTCGAGCAATCTATTTTGTCTCACTCCGATGTTTCCGCCATCGGTTGGGGTGTGACAAGAGTGCCAAATTATTGTCCATGTCAACAAATAATAAAGTTGTATGCCACGTCAGCGTCCAAGTAAACAAAAACTAATTGGGTTGAAAATGATCGATGTGGGCCAAAACCTTACAAGTTGGGATTGTCAGGGGGAATTTTTGAAGGTGAGATTTGTATTTCATTATTCATGTTGTTGTATTTGCTTCAAATCCTTGTAATTGACTCTTTAGAAATGGAATGAAATTTATTATTTAAATACTTGTCACAATTATTAGTGTTATGATGTCTCGAGCAATCTATTTTGTCTCACTCCGATGTTTCCGCCATCGGTTGGGGTGTGACAAGAGTGCCAAATTATTGTCCATGTCAACAAATAATAAAGTTGTATGCCACGTCAGCGTCCAAGTAAACAAAAACTAATTGGGTTGAAAATGATCGATGTGGGCCAAAACCTTACAAGTTGGGATTGTCAGGGAGAATTTTTGAAGGTGAGATTATTATCGACCAACTGTTGAAACTTTGGATTATTAAAAATCCAATAACCCATATAAGAATGATAATTAGGTACTTATTACAAAACCCTCCACTAGGGTGTACACGGTTTGGTTCGGTTTTTGAGCAAAACCAAAATCGAAATGTCGGTTTTTGAAAACCGTTCGGTTTCGGTTTTTTCAGTTTTTACACCGGTTTGGTTTTTCGTTATTTCAATTTTTGGAACAAAATTATGTTCAATTCAAAAAATTAAAAGTATAATATAAAACTTAAGAATCTTTCTTATATATTTACATTAAAGTTTTATATTTAGCCTTTTTAATTAATATTATTCATATAAATCTAACATTCTAATCTATTTATATGTTTCCCCAAAGTGTCTATTAAGACATTTTCTTTTATAATACTTTGAATATTATTTAATTTTATTATTTGTTGTAGGCAATAAATAAATCATTACAATTACAAATAAACATGTTGATGTTTTTTTATAAATATTTAACTTTCAAGAATAAAATTAATAATTTCTACTAGAATTTGTTAAACATTTAAACAATTCAAACTTAAAAATAAAAATATATATTGACTAGACCTACTATTGTAACTTATCAGTTCAGTTCGCTTTTTTTCGGTTATCGAAAATGGTTATCTGAAACCGAACTGAAATTTTCGGTTGTTAAAAATCTGAAAACCGAACCGTCGGTTTTTGCTTCGGTTCAGTTTTTCAGTTACAGTTCAATTATTTCAGTTTTCTACTCATTCCTGCTCCACATTCACATGACCATTACACCCCTCAAGCCATGTGAGTCGAGTGTGGTTTCCCCCTTTGCTTATGTGACGATAAGGTGTTGCTTAATAGTCAACACCTTTTACTCACATTCAGATGACCATAACACAAAATACCAAATTTAACTAGGCCTTGAGCATAAACGAATATATTATTATACGTATATTATATATTTTAGTTTATATCATAAATATACAAAACCAATGAATAAAACTTATTTTGTTATCTATTGTTTTTTTTTTTTCTTTTTTGTTTTTTTTTTCTTTTAGGGTTTGTCTCTTTTTTACCTCGACTTTCAGTATTAACATTTCCTCCCTTGACTTTTTAAAAACTTCGTAAAATGTCATTTTTATTCTTCTGAAATTTACGTCCTTTCCTTATGTACGTGTTAGTATAAATACAAACTGATTTACATTTCGACACTTTTTTTCTCTTGAAATTTGCCTGATCAAATATAATACATTTTCATTCTTATTTTTAATGTACGTTTTCAGTTGGTCATTTGGTGTTATAAATTTTGTGTTTTGTTTTACGTTTTTCTCTGGTTTTCGTCGTCGTTCAGTTAGCACCATTCACTACTAGAAAAGTGCCTACTTTGTGACAGCCAAATTTGTAGCAAATTTGTAGGAAATTGGTCTTAACTACGGATTTGCTACAAAAATTTTCGTGCAAAATATGCTTGTCGAAAATCAGGTTAGCTACAAAATTATGACAAAATTTCTCACAAATTTTCGACAAAAATTTATCGTCACAAGCGTTGCCACAAAATACCTACAAACCGGTTTTTATGTTTTTCCTACAATTCTTCCACAATTATGCCTATTTTTGTATTTTATTTTATGATATTTTACTTTTAAAATTAATAGCACTAATGATACCATTATGTATAGAAGTATTTTAAGCCCCCTCCACCCCACGCTGGTAGCATGGTTTTATGCCCCTAACCCGCAATGCGGAGGCTTAAGACTAGTTGCATAATAATACCATTATGTATAGAAGTATCGTAAAAATAGCAAAAAAGTACATATTTTGTTACAATTATGCATATATTTTAAAATAATTATATACGCGTATAAACGAATAACTAAATATCTAATATCCAATAAATGAAACGAGCTTGAGTTTTAGATATAAAACCTTAAACGAGTCAAATTTGAACTTAAACTTTCACATAACAATGGATATAAATACATGTAAAGGTAGTAGTTAATCAAAAATCATAAAATTTAATCACAATTTAATAACTAAAATAATAAAATATCAAAACAAATAAAAAACTAATGATTTGATTATGTTATTTAATAACCAAGTTTGGTGGTTATTTGATTATGTTATTTAATAACCAAGTTTGGTGGTTTGTTTATGATTTTTGTACAATGAGCTCTGTGGTTTGATTATGTTTTGCTAAATATAATTATATTAGATCTCATCCCTTAATTTATACCATTATTAATCAAGTACTTACAAATTACACTTTGCAATATTAGTATCCCTTACCTAACTATGATCTTTTTTGTTTTATTCTTATTACATATATATTTTTGAAAGTTAGTTGATAATAAAATAGTTTATTACACTTAATTTAAAACAAAGGTAAATTTTCAATCATGAAGGAAGAATCTTAAACGTAAGGTATTCTTAGAACGATGTTTGTAGTTTGGTTTGGAAGAGTGATATATAACTATAAATAGATATTTTAGTGTAATCAATATTGACTTTGCAACAAAAGTAAATTGTAATATATATTAAGTAAGTTAGGAGATACGGAGTGCATGCTTGTTTGAGTTGTTATAATTCTAAGTGTTTGGACGGAACCCCTAATGAACGAGGGTTTCAAGGGGGTAACGCTTCCTTGGCGGGGGTTCGGAGGCAGTGCCCTTGAGAGCTGGGTCCAAGGGCGGTAGGCCCTGGCTGGGGTCAAGTTGGAAAAAACATTTTAATTAAATTGCTTCTTTAAAAATTATTAGAATTTTAATTTTCTATAAATTAGGGCTTAATTTCGAGATGGAAGGTTAGGCATTTTGGAGGCAATTTAGTATATTAAATTACAACTGTCTGGATGCAGTTACCAATATTTTTCATCCCTATTTTCGAAATAACTTTTGACCTTAACGCGCATCCGGACTTAAATATTGTAAACGGATCAAAAATACTTTTGTTGTTATTTAGTCGTAGTGTAGTTGTCAAACATTAACCAAAACACGTGTAATAGCTTTTGTAAACATTGGTTGGTTGTAGTTAGTTAAAACGGTAAATTTTGTATATATATAACCAAGTTTATTCTAGTAATGCGTAAAAGTTTAAATTTGGTCGTAAATTTTTATTGTTAAGTCTTGGTATTTGACCGCCTGAAATATGGGCGTTTCATATAAGTTCTTCACTTTTCTCCTCAAATAACTTCTAACAGTAGGTTAAGAGGTTAATTCATCTTTAAAATGTAACCATCGAGATCATTAAATAGGTAAAAATTAGGATTTCTCAAGCTTAGAATTTTACAAAACATTTGAGGTGGATACATGTAAAACTAGGCGTGGGTTGAAAAATCAAAGTCTAATCAAAAGTTCATAACAAAAATAATAAAACATCACAACAATTAAAAAAAAACCCTAATGATTCTAGAATGATATTCAGGTGCTGTTTGTTTTTTCAGAGGTAAAATGTCTGCAGTCTACGAACCACATATGTAAACATTTGTAGCAGAAGAATTGTACCAAACCTATGCAGTCCTTAAGAAATAGACTGTTTGTTTTCTAACTTTTGCAAGCTGCTGAAATACAACGAAATTTAAATAAACTAAATTTTTAAATAGTTAACATAAATATAAACAATTAACATAAATCTAAACATAAACAATTTAAAATAAAAATTCCTTAAACATAAAACCATGAAAAAAATGAAATTACCTGTTGTGTTTAGGATGGAGACGACGACACTAGGAGGAGCAAAAGGGGGGAGACGCGGCGGCGGTGGGAGGAGAGAGGGGGAGATGCGGCGGCAGCAGGAGGAGCAAGAGGTGGTCACGGCGGCTGTGGGAGGAGGGGAGCGGCCTGCGGCGCTCTGGGACGAGGGTAAAGGTGAGAGACGACGCCGGTGGGAGGAGGCTGTAGGGATGGCAAAAATACCCGAGCCCGACGGGTATACCCGAAACCCGACACAAATGGGACGCCGGGTATGGGATTAGTTTTAAAAATTTTCGTGGGTATGGGCCGAGTATGGGATTAGGTGATACCCGACCCGATTACCCGAAACCACATACCCGTTTACCCGAACTATATACCTGAAGTTTTTAATTTATATTTTTCTTTAACCCTTATCTATTAGTGATTTATTTTAGTATGTAAATAATGTGAAAACATAATTTTTCTTTTAGCATATGTATTTGATGATAGTATTTATATTTTGTATGTTGTGAAGTATATACATATAAGTGTATAAATATTATAAAGTTATTGTTAATTTATGATAAAATTCATATGTATGTAATGTATATTTTTAATTTAGGCGAATTGGAAGTAAATAATCCTATTATTCCCACCTAACTCAATTTGGCCGTTAATAATCCCAAGTCAGTTATTGGCCTTGGCCGATAATAATCTGAACTGGTCAATTTTTTTTTTGTAAAATAGTCCGCCGTTAAAATAGCTTAACGGAGTTAAGTTTTTTTTTTTTTCAAATTACAAACCGACGTTTTAGGGCTTTTGATCAGAACGAGGATACGAGTCGATGGATGTAAAACTTACCTTGAAATTGTGCTCTAAGTGGCTTGATTTTTGTTCATTGGAAGTTTAAACACCCGAATTGAAGCAACGTTTTCGTGGGTTGGGGCAGTATTTCGATGTAAGTTTTGCATCAATCGACTTGTATCCTCGTTCGGATCAAAAGCCCTAAAACATCGGTTTGTAATTCGGAAAAAAACTTAACTCCGTTAAGCTATTTTAACGGCAGACTATTTTACAAAAAAAAAAAAAAAATTGACAAGTTCGGATTATTATCGGCCAATAACTGACTTGGGATTATTATCGACCAAATTGAGTTACGTAGGATTACTTATTTCCAATTTGCCTTTAATTTATAATAGTTGTTGCATAAATAAAACTATATAATAAATATAATAGTAAAAATGTATTTGAAAATCTTAATGTAGGGTTAGGATATAATAGGAAGTTTATTTGGGTAGTAAGCCTATGAAGTAATTTTGATCATCTATTTATTTAATCAAGGGCTAAGATTAAATGAATGAAATTGAAGGAAAAAAAAAGGAGGCGCGTGGGTTTGTTAGGGGCATTCTAGTCAATCCAGCACAATAGTTTATCTCTCCTCCAATCCCCCCCCCCCCCATTTTTAAATGTTAATAACTTTTTCATACGACATTATTTTTTTATAAAAATTGCACCAAAAAAACAAGCGTTTTTTATCTTTAAAACGAGCATACTATTGCTATATTTTTGAAATTTTTTTTGAAAATCCAGTTGCGTAAAACGCAATAGAGAAAACCCAGTTGCGTAAAACGCAATGAAAAAAACGTAAAAAAATGTTTTTTTCTAAAACGCAATGCACAACAAACACAAAGAAATGTCTTATTTCTAAAACGCAATAACCCGAAAACACAAAGAAATGTCTTATTTCTAAAACGCAATAGCCTAAAAACACAAAAGAAAGTGTAATTTCTAAAACGCAATGGACTTAATGTGTTTTAGCTAAAACGCAATGCACCAAAAACACAAAGAAATGTCTTATTTCTAAAACGCAATGGCCAGAAAACACTAAAAATGATTTTTTCTAAAACGCAATAGCCTAAAAACACAAAAGAAAGTGTACTTTCTAAAACGCAATGGACTCAAAACACATAAAAATGTGTTTTACCTAAAACACAATTCACCAAAAAACACAAAGAAATGTCTTATTTTTAAAACCCAATGTCCAGAAAACACTTAAAATGTCTTTTTCTAAAACGCAATGGCCTAAAAACACAAAAGAAACTGTTCTCTCTAAAGCGCAATGAACTGAATACACATAAAAATGTGTTTACCTAAAACACAATTACTAAAAACACTTCAAAAATGTTTTATTTCTAAAACGCAATGACCAGAAACTATTGTTCACAGAACCAGAAACTGTCTAAAACGCAATGACCTGTCTAAAACGCAATGACCAGAAACTGTTGTTCACAGAACCAGAACCTGTCTAAAACGCAATGACCAGAAACTGTTGTTCACAGAACCAGAAAAATGAGGCAATTTCTGGAAAATTAAAATTTCTGATGCATTAAATTTTCCAAGCTGACCTGGCAGCTCGACCCTAGCCAGGGCTCTGCCCCTTGGACCCTGCTACCAGGGGCGCTGCCCCCGGACCCCCGCCAAGATCGTAAAACGCAATGACTAAATCAAAAAACCCAGATCGTAAAAATGAAATTAAAGAATTTCTTACATGGATCGAAGCCGATTTCTTCAACGATTGACGAAATTTGAATGATAGAAACACTTATCAGCGATCGAATCGAACGGATCGAGTAATTATCTTCAAAATCACGGGAAAAACGAGATTTGAATGAAATTAAACTGGGTTTTCTTCAAAAAAAAAAAAAAAAAACTGAAGAACACGTTGATCGGGTGTTTGAATCATTGATTGATGACGAAAATCGCACTATAATGTAGTGATTATTGAGATAGTAAGTGAAGAAAAGGTTGAAGATGGTGGGTTTTGAAAATGGTGGGTTTTGAAGTTATTGGGGAGAAGAAGGAAGAAGAAATGACAGGATTGACTAAAATACCCTTTCTCTTTATTTTAAATTTTGTCACATGTAATAATCATATTGCTTCATATCCTTCCTAGCCAAAATAAACTTCCTATTTGATCCTCACCCTCTTAATGTATATCTTTTAAGAAACTAATGGGTATACCCGATACCTGCGGGTATACCCGGTATCTGACGGGTAATTACAGAACAAATATCCGACGGGTATTGGGTCGGGTATGAGACACAATTTTACAACCGGGTATGGGTATGGGATTACTAATACCCGACCCGAACCGGACCCATTGCCATCCCTAGAGGAGGGAGGGGTGGTAGCGACGGTTGTGGGAGGAGGGAGGGTGGTAGCGGTTGTAGAGAAGAGAGGGTGGTGGCGACGTGTTTTTTGAAAGTGAGAGAGTGTTTAGGGTTTGATGAGGTTTGAACTTTGAAGTATTTAGAAGTGGGATGTCCACATCTGTTTGAGAAATAGGACACGCAAACCTTTTTAAATGAATTTTTTCTAAAAAACAAGCAATCTGCAAAACAAAAGTTCTACGTGTGGTCTGCGTCACACAAGCAAAAGAGACCAGAAAACTCTTCCCTGAAAAAACGGACACCGCCTTAATAACCAAGTGTAGTGGTTTGTTTATTTTTATTTTTATTTTTTTATAATGAACTTTGTAATTTGGTTAAATTTTATGCGTATAATAACTGAATCGACCGAAACATCATGGTTCGCTAGATTTGTATTCATGTTCCCCTTTCAGTTTGCTATCAATGAATTATCAATTTCATATATGGTGATTTGTTCGACCCTTGAGGGAAAGGAGAAAATAGTTGAAAATGAATTTCTCATAGGCAATGTGAAAAAAGTTTGGTCACAATAGTGATTTATTTTTACCACCAAAATTGATGGCTATTTTTTTTTAAGGATATTGTCGTTTAAACCCGGCTATATATCACATTATGATGTATGGTATTTGATTTATATACCATTACTAATCAAGTACTTACAATTAGCAATATTAGTACCTCCTACCTAACTAAGATCTTTTTTGATTTATTCTTACTAAGTATATGTATTAAAAACTTAGTTGATAACCAAAATAGTTTTATTACACTACATTAAAAAAAAAAAGGTAAACTATTAAATATAAAGAAGGCATCTTAAACGTAGTGAGTTTAAATATTCTTTAGTTTAAGACATTATTCTTTAAGCAATAAACGTAGTGAGTTTAAATATTCTTTAGTTTAAGACATTATTCTCTAAGCAAGAATTTAATTGGCCTTACGACAATATATGTATAATTTGGTTAGAAGAGTGATGTAGCTATAATAGTTAATTTTATTATGTATCAACTAAAATAATACAGACCAATGATTGGTATAGCTTGCAATGCAAGTATAATAATATATTTTATGTATTAAGTATTGTATACCTGAGATTAAGTCGAGGGATTTTGGTGGGGTTAGAAATAGATCTTCATGTAAATATATAAGATGGGAGGAATGGTGTAAATACTCGTTGTATATGTTGTAATTGTCTGTCCTTTGCCCGTTTGGGTAGGGGGTTTGTTTTGTTTGGCCTTTTGACCGTTTGGGTCGGAGGTTGGTTTTATTGAAGTTTTCTTTCCAAAATAAATAAATAAATAAATAACTATTGTATAGTATCTTGTATATGTCAACTTGAAGGGAAAAATGACTTGCTATTGATTACTTGGAGTTATACTCATTAATTTTGAATACATAGCCAAGGGTTTTCTTTGTATTTTTATTAGGTTGAATAATTATACAAGGACATGCTAAACTTTAACATGTTTACAACCTATCAGTTTGTGTATGATATGTTTTACATGCTTACAACTTATGTATAACCCATCATTTCTTTCAAATGTTTGACTGGTTTAGATAAGTGGGTTAAGGGGTTGTGTTATCAACTAAAAGTGTTTCTGAGTTAGGGTTGATGTCTTTGACACAAACAAATATATGGGTTGCATTCATGTTTTAAAGGTTAAACCCGCTAGCCTGACATGATTGCCACCGTTATCCCTAGTCTTCAAAAGGATCACTAATCTTCTCTCCAGTGCTGGTAAAAAACCAGTACCGTTACTACTTATCTCTAATGTGGTAGAGATCATGGTGTGAGTTCTCTCTGATCTATCTAGAGATTAACACTCATAACTAACAACATAATTGTTTGAAATGATATAACAATAAGAACACTCATACACTTCCACCTGCTAATCTTTGATCTCTCTTCTAATATTACAAGAGTTTAAGGAGTTATAGATCACTAAAGATGACTAAGAATTTTAGAGTTTAAGGAGTTATAAATCACTTCCACCTTGCTAATCTTTGATCTCTCTTTTAATATTGTATCTTGTATGTTGAAGTTTTATAGTATGGGAATAATCTTCATCATAGGTTACATGACGTAAAATGAAACCCGATGTGCAATAAGATCTAGATACGTACCCTCAATGATCAGACGAGGGACCAAGAAAGACACAATCCATAGACCGGGGTGCGAGCTTGTGGGGTGTTGTAGCCATTACAAAAAGTTGGAGATCACAAGTAACCAAACACATGTAGTTACAGTTATGTAGGTCAGAAAGAAACCAAAGAGCATAAAAAAATGCCCTACATGAGTGTGATAGGAAATGATACTCTAATATAACAAAAAAGAGCAATATTAAAGGTACCCTAAAAGTATACTAAATCAATTAATAAAATGTAATATTGATCAATGATGGAGATGCTATAGCTGTGTTTAATAAGATGGTATTATAGCAATAGTATAATATAGGGAAAATAATGCATTTGTTAAATTAATTAAACCTTAGATTTTCATAAGGTTGAGTGTCCCGAAAATCTGGAGGCAGGAAACTGGGAACCGCACAATTGACTCGTTCTTTTTCTGTCTTTGTTGTTTTACTCGGTCCAACATTATTGTTTTCCCCAGTACAGCAGTAGAAATGAATGGTATCCAAATATTATAACTTTCATTTTTCATTTATATGTTACTAATCTTTATTTTCATTTAAAAATATCATCATCATCATCATCATCATCATCATCATACTCAGTAAGTAGAGTCTGGTAAGATGTAGAGAGTCTTACCTCTACCCCGTAGGAATAGAGAGACTGCTTCCAGTGAGACCCCCGGCTCGATTGTAGTTTTGCATCAAGCCTTAGACATAAGGCATATAACACTCAGCAATTGAGACAAATGCCGATTAGTGCATGTACCCCCTTGTCTTTCGGCTATCAACGCCACCAAATGATGCATGATTAACTATCCGTCTCTTTTAGCGTTATTTTTACCAAATTAGTAAAATAACGTTAGAATTAGGGGGTGTTTGGCCTAGCTTTTTTATCTAAGCTTATAGCTTTTTTAGCTTATTTTTACAAAATAAGCACTAATGGGTGTTTTGTTTAGCTTTTTAAGCTTATGCTTATTAGTTTATATAAGCTAATTCTAAGAAGCTTATGGGAACATAGTTTTTTAGCTTATTTGAATTAGCTTATTTGAATTAGCTTATTTGAAGAAGATGGTTTTTTACTCATCACACATAATGATATTATACCCCTTCCAATAATACAAAATAACTTAACAAACAACTAAAGATTAATTATTAATTATCAACTTGTAGAATATAAGCTAATCCAAACACTTAAAAATAGCTTATCAAATGAAAGAAAATAAGCACAAGCTACTTTAAAATATAAGCATAAGCCAAAAAAATAAAAGCTAGGCCAAACACCCCCTTAGTGCACTTTCACTTTTCATTTAAAAATATATGAAAACTAAAAGGAGATTTGAGAACCAAGGGACCCACTATTTGCTAAAAAATAATTAAAAAAATAAATTATTTGTTACTAATCTTTACTTAAATAAAAAATATTTGAGAAAATATATGTGGATTGACGGATTAGATATATGTACATCCTGAGATAAAAATATATATCTACATATTCGCATGCTAAACACATATACACATAAAGTTATAACACCTTTTAATTGGAAAAAAATGACCATTTAATAATGGTTCTCTTGGTTATCTTGCAGCTTTGTGGTTCTTTTGTAAAGTACACCCAATCTATACTATATTACAATGCATGAGAGGGAGATATTTAACATACCCAAAAAATAAAAACTTTTCTCCCCTTTATTTATCAAAAGACCCCTAAAATAAGGATAGATTAGTCTTTTAAACACTATTTATTTTTTAGCCCCTAAACTTATCACATAAATCCCTAAGGTTTTAACAAAATTATAGATAGAGTAAACTTCCATTTTGCTCCATGTGGTTTGGTTACTTTAACGGTTTTGCCCCAAACCTTTAAAAATGGACATTTTACTCCCTGATCTATGACGCTTATCTCTATTTCACTCCCCGCCCCTAACGCCATCCAATTCAACTGTTAAATCTTGGTCACATGACCCTCACATGAGGGGCATTTTAGTCTTTTCCACTCAAACTTATTAATTTCCTTTTTTTTTTTAATTTTCACACACTTTCTCTCTACACCATTCCTCTTTCAAACTACAGGTAAGTTCATCACAATCAAACCCTTCAAAAATCAATTTCAAACCACCTTCAAAATCAAACCCTTCTCATTATCATAAAACTGAAAACGGTTATCCGAATCTGAACAAAGGGAAAAGCAATATATGAACTAATGATTCAATTAATAAGAGGAATCCGAGATGAACAACGAACAACGGAAATAAATTTAAAAATCAACGAACAACGGAATTAATCCACTGACTCAAGCACATACTTTCTAAGTTAAATTACCTTCTGCACCGATGTGAGATTTTTTTCAAAATACCGACTTCTAACGTTCCAGATCTTAATCGTCATTTTTCAAAATACCGACTTCTAACTCGCAGGAATCCAGTGGAGCTTAAATTCGAGCATGATCGGAGCTTAAAATCGAGTGAGGCGGTGGAAAGACTCTCGGTTTTATAGTGTGTTGAAGCGGTGATGTTTGTTGTAGGTTGATCGAAGAGTGACAGCGAAAGGTGGTGGCAGTGGGTAGGCGGACAGCGAGGAGGGGGGAAGGTAGAGGTGTGTGAGAAGGCAGTGTAAAAGGTTAGGAGATGGTGAACAAATTCTGATGAAGGGGTGCGACCAAAATGAAAAACAGAACAACACACATATTCAATACTATGACAACAAAATCAAACAAAAAAGTCACAGATCATTCATGTTATAGGTGGTGGAGCTCCACCAATTGATGTCTGCCATGGAGGATTTAGAAAGAAGAAGATGTTGGGAGGAAGAACAAGAAGATGGGGGCTAATTAGGGTTTTAAATGGTACACAAATATCAGGGTTTGAAAATAACAGATTTGCCCCTCACATGAGGGGCACGTGACAGTCATTTAACAGCTGAAATGAACGGCGTTTGAGGCGGGGAGTATAATAGAGATAACTTGCATAGATCAAGGAGTAAAATGTCTATTTTTAAAGGTTTGGGGCAAAAGCGTTAAAACCATTAAACCACAGGGAACAAAATAGAAGTTTACTCTTATAGATAATGTCGCAACCCCCGATCCCTGATTCCCCGGGAACGGGCGGCAGCGAGTCAGTTTCGGTGGTATCGCGTATTGTCTAATTTGGTAGCGGAAATTTTCATCAGAACCGTAGTTAGGAAATATTGATCAGAGTAAAATACCACATTTTCATATCATTAAACAAATGGGTTAAAACCCAAGTTCATAGTACACACGTTTCATAGGAATAAATCATATTTTATTTAACAAAAACATCTATTTTATTTTAGGTAACTTTATTGCTACTTTTCCAAGCCTTCAGTGCTGTCCAGCTGGCTTCTATTTGGCTTTCACAATTTGTTACCTGAAACGCGTTTTAAAAACATTTGTCAGTGGAAAATACTGGTGAGTGAATCCCAGTTTAATCAAGTTTTAAATAAAATCCCATTGTACAGTATTGAGGGCGATCCCGCAATTATATTTTTTTACAAGACATCACAATTAACATCCATGGTACTGTCGAACCCGACTTGTAGACATGTTACTCCTTGACCAGGTGGTAACAAATTTTGTATACAAAACCCCAACATACTCATCATAATTGTATTCTTACAAATACTCAATCACTGTTTAATATATAATTAATTAAATGAGGTTTTGTAAAAACAGTTAACAAAAAGCGGATCAACTCACATTGCTGTCTTAGATTTCCGTAAGGGTTTCCTGGTGATAATCTAAAATTTACACAAATGCACACGCGTTAGTATAATAACCCATTTTAACATTAGCAATACCCTCCCCGAGACGGCATTCCAATGACTACGTCGGGCAGAACCACGACAGCCATTACGGAACCGTAGATCAATCGGGCAGCATATCTAATACGTATCCAGGGGTTATAATACTTACAACGGAGCAGAACTTCGCTATTTAGGGGGTATAATACCCGCCTATAAAGCCTACTATTCAGAAATTGAGATTGAGAAATGAAAATGGGACGAACAGACTGAAGATCCGATGCATTCTATTTATAGTTGCTGAGTCTGATTCTCTTGCGGCCCGCGTAAAACACAGACAGGGCCTACGCGGCCCGCGTTGACTCCAGGTCAACGTGTAGCTTAGCTGGGTCACTTATGTAGGCTCGCTGGGTGTTGGGCCAGGTGGCGGCCCAGGGCTGCGCCACCTTTCTGATCTCACGCTGCCCGCGTAAGGTTGAGGTGGGGTTCACGCGGCCCGCCTCAACTTAAAAATCAACAAAATCAAGTTTTAACCTTTATACCACCCGCGTAAAGGTTGGGGTGGGTTCTACGCGGCCCGCCTCAACTTAATATTTCAGTTTTTAATTATTTTTAATACTATTTAATGTATTTGAGGCCCGTTTTCGCGTATGGGGTGTATTTTGGGATATTTTAAAATATATTGGGGGTGTCGGAAAATATTCGAGGGTGTCGGTTTATTTAGGATTGTTATATCCTCCCCACCTTGTTTTAGAGCTCGTCCTCGAGATCTACTGGAACAAGTGTGGATATTTCCTTTGCATTTCAGATTCAAGCTCCCATGTGTACTCAGGTCCTCTTTTGGAGTCCCACTTCACTTTGACCAGAACTAATATCTTATGCTTAAGATTCTTGACCTTCCTGTCTTCAATCTGTAGAGGCCTTTCTACAAACTTAAGTTGTTCATTTACCTCTATATCCTTAAGAGGTACTATTAGCGATTCATCAGCTAAACACTATTAGATACATGAAATACATCATGTATTCCTGCCATTTCCTCTGGCAGTTGTAGCTGATAGGCTACAGGTCCTATTCTTCTAATATACCTGGGACTTAGCTTTCCTCTTTTGATGAATCTTATCACTCCTTTCCAAGGAGAGACCTTCAACAATACTTTGTCTCCTACTTGAAATTCTAATGGCTTACGTCGGTTATCGGCATAGCTCTTCTGTCGATCTCGTGCTGCTTTCAGTCGTTCCTTGACTTGAATGATCTTATCGGTTGTTTCTTGTACTATCTCAGGTCCAGATAATTGCTTCTCCCCAATTTCTGCCCAACAGACTGGGGTTCGGCACTTTCGTCCATAAAGTGCTTCGAATGGTGCAGCATTGATGCTTGTGTGATAACTATTATTATAAGAAAATTATATTAAAGGTAAGTGATCGTCCCAATTACCTCCAATATCAATTACACAGGCTCTAAGCATGTCTTCCATTGTTTGGATTGTCCTTTCGCTTTGTCCGTCTGTTTGAGGATGATAAGCTGTGCTTAGATTCAACTTGGTTCCCATGGCTTTTTGGAAACTTGACCAAAAATGAGAGGTAAAGCGGCTATCTCTATCAGAAACAATTGATAAAGGAATTCCATGTAATGAAACAATTTCATTTACATATAATTTAGCTAGCTGTTCCATACTGAAAGTTTCCTTCATTGGTAGGAAATGAGCTGACTTGGTTAGTCTATCTACAATCACACAGATTATATCATTACCTTTCCTTGTTTTGGGTAATTTAGTAACAAAATCCATTGTTATTAATTCCCATTTCCACACTGGCATTTCTAATTGCTGTAACAAACCTGAGGGTTTCTGGTGTTCAGCTTTAACTTGTGAGCAAGTTAAACATTTAGAAACATAGGCTGCTATGTCCTTTTTCATACCTATCCATCAGAAATTCTTTCTTAAATCCTGGTACATTTTATCACTTCCAGGATGCATCGTATACTTAGACTTATGGGCTTCTTCTAATATACGATGACGTAGGTTTCCTAATTTAGGTATCCATATTCTCTTTTTATGGAATCTCTAAATTCCATCTATTCCTTGTTCTAATTCCTTAATCATACCTTTTAGTTTTTCAGTATCATCCTTGATTACTGATTCTTGTGCTTTTCTGATTTGATCATTTAAATCTACTTGTAAATTTAATTTAAGAGAACGTACCTTTTTTGGCTTTTCATGATACTTTTGACTTAAAGCATCTGCCACTACATTTGCTTTTCCTTCATGGTACTGGATATCACAATCATAATCACCAAGCATCTCCATCCATCGTCTTTGTCTCATATTCAACTCTTTTTGTCTGAAAACATACCTTAAACTTTTATGATCAGTGAATATGGTAAAGTTATTACCATAAAGGTAATGTCTCCAAATCTTAAGGGCAAAAATTATAGCTTCTAATTCTAGATCATGGGTTGAATAATTCTCTTCATGATTCTTAAGTTGTCGAGACGCGTATGCTATGACCTTTTGGCGTTGCATTAATAAACATCCATAACCTAACTTAGAAGCGTCACAATAGACTACAAAGTCTTCAGTTCCTTCTGGTAACGCTAGTATGGGTGTATTAGTTAATCTTTGCTTAAGAATTCTAAAAGCTTCTTCTTGCTTTGGTCCCCATTCGAACTTAATGGATTTACAGGTTAACTTAGTTAAAGGAATGGCTATTCTAGAAAAATCTCGAATAAATCTTCTATAATAACCGACCAATCCTAAGAAACTTCTAACCTCGGTTGGTGACTCAGGGGTTTTCCACTTGGTAATTGCCTAGATCTTTGTTGGATCCACATGAATTCCTTCATGATTCACTAAATGTCCAAGAAATTGTACTTGTTCTAGCCAAAACTCGCATTTGGAAAATTTAGCATAAAGCTTTTCCTTTCTTAATAGACTTAAAAGTGCGTGCAAATGCTTTGTATGATCCTCTTTACTCTTAGAGTAAATTAGAATATCATCTATGAAAACAATTATGAATTTATCCAAATATGGCTTACATATTCGGTTCATCATGTCTATAAATGCGGCTGGGGCATTGGTTAAACCAAATGGCATGGCAGTAAATTCATAATGACCATACCTTGTTCTGAAGGCAGTCTTAGGAATGTCCTCTTCCTGTACCTTTAATTGATGATATCCTGAACTTAAATCGATTTTAGAGAAAAATCGAGCTCCTTGCAGTTGATCGAACAGATCATCGATTCTCGGTAATGAATACCGATTCTTAATTGCGACCTTGTTCAATTCACGGTAGTCAATGCATATACGCATTGATCTGTCCTTCTTTTTAACAAATAATATTGGCGCTCCCCATGGTCATGAGCTTGGTTGTATGAATCCTTTCTCTAACAGCTCGTCTAATTGTTTCTTCAGTTCCTGCATTTCTGCGGGTGCCAAACGGTAAGGTGCTTTGGCAATTGGTGCTGTTCCTAGTAGTAGGTGAATTCGGAATTCAACTTCTCTATCTAGTGGTAGTCCTGGTAATTCTTACGGAAATACATCTGAAAACTGTGACACTACTGGAATGTCTTTTAGTTCTTTTCCTTTAGTGTTAGTGATTATGGAAATCAAATACACTATAGAACCTTTTCTTATATAACTTGCAGTTTTCATCACAGAGATGAATTTTGTATATCTAAATGGTTTATTTCCTTTAATTGTGATCGTTTTACCCTTTGGTGAATTTACTTGGATTGACTTTTGATCACATAAAATACTGGCTTTATTGGCTATTAACCAATCCATTCCTAATACAACATCAAATCCCGCCAGATTCATAGGATAAAGGTTTGCCATACACTTTTGATTTAAAATTTCTATTCTTGCTCCCTGCAAGATTTCAGAAATCCTAACAGTTTCTCCATTAGCTGTCTCTACTAGACATTCTTGTGGTAGTTTAGTTAATGACTGGTTTAGAAGTTTGCAAAACGAAGTATTAATGAAACTTTGGTTTGCACAAGAGTCAAATAATACTTTAGCAAAAACATCATTAACTAAAAGCGTACCAGCTATCACGTCTGGAATCATCTTGGCTTCATCTGCAGTTAGAACAAATGCTCTAGCATTTTTAGTGTTCTTGTTGTTCACAGCTGGAGCTAGTTTCGGACAGTTTGTCTTAATGTTACCCTTTTCTCCACAATTGTAGCATAATCCATTACTGGATTTTCTCCTGCAATCTTCTTCCTTGTGTCCTAGCATCTTGCAGAAATTGCAAAGAGTAGAGCATTTTCTCGAATGCTTTTTCTTGCAGACCTTGCAGAAAGGTGCAGAGGTAGAACCTATATTCCTACGGTTGTAATTCCCAGAACGGAATTCTTGAGTAAGCCTTTGGGTTAGGTTTCTCCTCTGTTCTTCTTCTCTAGTACGGATTAATTCATCTGTCAAGGTATTTGCTAGTTCTACAGCTTCTTCTATAGTTTGAGGTCTAGTTGCCTTGACTACATGTCTAATCTCTCCAATTAATCCCCAGATGTAACCGGAGATTAATACCGGCTCTGATGATGCAAGGGTTGGTACTATTCTAGCATATTCAAAGAATGTGGTAGTATAACCCTTACTATCTACCCCGGTCATTCTTAAGTTTAGGAACTTATTTGCTATCTGTTCCTTTTCATTGGGAGGGCAGAATTTCCTTTCTACCATATTCTTAAATTCTTCCCATTCCATGTTGTAAACCCTATCACTTCCTCTTGATTGGAGGATAGTGTTCCACCATTCTAAGGCTGAGTTCTTAAACAGATTAGAAGCAAACATTATTTTATCTTCTTCAGCACACTTGCTTAGTTTTAGAACATCCTCAGTCTTCTCTATCCAGCGTACAGCTGCAATGGGTCCTTCATTGCCCGAGAATTCTATTGGTTTGCAGGACCAGAATTCTTTATAAGAACAACCATAAGGCATGGTTCTTCTTCTTTTGGGAATGGGCATCTGAAGTACGGGTCCATTGTTCACGCTGTTTTCTGGTTCAACTGGTCGCTTACTGCTATGTTTACTTTTATTATTCGCTTCTTGAATCGTTTGAATAATAAATGGCATTGCATCTATAATTCCTTGTGCCACTATGTCTTGAACGACACTATTATCCATTTGGTTTTCATTGTTATTGATGCTCGGATTCTCATTAACCACGTTAATGTTACTCTGGCTATCGTTATTCATATTTCATTGATTTCCTTCGTCGGCCATCTCAATTTTAAACATTTACCCCGTATTAATATCACAAAATAATATTTAATATAGTCAATCACATGACACATATTTTTGCCAAAAGCGTCGATCATTACGACTTTACTCTATTTTCTATATACTAGGCATCTATTACACACCAATACTGAAATAAAATTACAATACCAACTGAAATAAAATTACACTAATAGTAATAGGCATCCATACACACATATTTTATTGTATTTTTATTTTATTATTATTATTACTACTACCGTTTCACCATCACATTCACGGATATGGATTCATCCAGAAATCCATATTGCGCTCGTCGTATTTCCATATGAGTCGCTCTCCCACCTGTCTCATCCGTTCACTACTCTCTAGAATTTCCTCACCAAAAGTCCTAAGTTCTTGTACGTTTTCTGCACTCATTGGGGGTGCAGGTTCTAGGACTGGGTTCGGAATCTGGGGTGCGGGTTCCTGGTGTGGGGGTGTAGGTGCCTGGAATTGGTAAGGATCTTCTAAGATCTCCCTAATGTATTCATCATGGAAATAGGGATCTAAAGGGTCCAAACCTAGGTAGGCTCCCACGTTCTGCATGGGTGTGTCTTCATGTATCGGGTAGTGTTGCACGTAGTCCCTAACGTCATCCCACCAGGGATCGTAATTTGGGTCTAGGGGGTTTGGTGCTGGTACCCTAGGGATTTCTTCCGGATTGAAGTCATGCATCTCTACTTGGTTTTCAGGGTTTTCTATCTCCATGGGTTGGTCAGGGATTGGTAGTTATGGTTGGGGTGCTATTATTTGCTCCAGATTAGGGTCAGCTGCAGTAGTTTCTAGGATGTGGATATTGGCTATACCCCTATTTATCATATCCTGGGCATAGGCATCTGTCTCTCTCTTGGCTGCTGCTAGTACCCTCTGATTTTGTAACTTTTTCATACGTTTCCTACACTCGTGTGCCCCTCTATTGAACCATCCCCTCTTTTTCTGAGGAAATGGCTCTTCTGACTGAGCCTTAAACACAAAGATTCCTTCTTCCGTATCATCAGAGTACCATGAGAGGGCAGGCTGAGAAGAGGAGGTGCATTCGCTTCTAGGCGAACCAGACAATTGACGGTACGCGTCAGATGGTCCTTGGTCGCTCATACTGTAAACTAACAGATAGTCAAATAACACATAACAATAATTACAGTTATGCACGTATTTCCGTAATTTATTTCCTAACACTTTACATTTTGATGTCAGCAGAACACCTCTGTGGCTGAATCAGTGGCTTAGCTCTGATACCACCTTCTGTCGCAACCCCCGATCCCTGATTCCCCGGGAACGGGCGGCCGCGAGCCAGTTTCGGTGGTATCGCGTATTGTCTAATTTGGCAGCGGAAATTTTCATCAGGACCGTAGTTAGGAAATATTGATCAGAGTAAAATACCACATTTTCATATCATTAAACAAATGGGTTAAAACCCAAGTTCATAGTACACACGTTTCATAGGAATAAATCCTATTTTATTTAACAAAAACATCTATTTTATTTTAGGTAACTTTATTGCCACTTTTCCAAGCCTTCTGTCACACCCTGGCTTTGCGGAAGCGTGGTTAATTTTGGTGTGACTTCTTAATACCATAGCTTAACCATAACAAGCTATATGAATTTAAAAAACCATGCAAGTCATCCATTAAGTTTTGAAAATCAAAATACAGTACCATTGTTTTAACCAACAACCATAACCTTGTTCAACAACATTACAAACTAAAACATAACATAAACGTGGTTTAAGGACTGTGTCTTGTCCAGGAAAGAGACACATCCCCTAAACCCTGATGACTCCATGACAAGTGCAGCGGAAAACGTTCCATACCGTGCCAGATCCGTTTAATATCCTGAAATACATGTGAGTTGAAAAATCAACAATAATGTTGAGCGAGTTCATGTGCAAGTGAGTAAGTAAAAACACTTGTAAGTATAAAAGTTTCCTGGTATGTAGCAGTGTAAGAGGACTTGTGATCACCAATGGTTTGCAAGGCCATTAGCATGTCGTGAAATGCAAGTAAGTAAGATACAACCCTAGCCGATTTTGCGTTGGGTACCAAGTCACTCCGGATCCGTTCTGTTAGTCCTCCGAGAGGCCTGTTCTGTTGGACCGGGAGCTGGGCTCGCTACACCCAAATAGATCTACCGCTCGAGTCCCTCGGTGTTCTAACTACCCATTCACATGATCTAAACCTCCTTACGTTATTCATACCGTGTATAAAGTACTTGTAAACAAAGTAACATGTATTTCACCCCCGCAGTTAAGAAAACTGAAAACAGTTAGAGAAAAGGGGGACATGAACTCACAGTGAAGCGTCTCTACCAAGTATCCCTGAATCAGAAAGCTGCGCGACGACCTACAAGTGCTAATTCTATTAGACGGACGGCCGTGCCTTAGCTTTATAGTTTATGTTTTTAGGAAATAGTTAGACAACTATTTCGTGTCTACTTTTTGTATATACTTGGTAGTTAAACTCCTTCCCAAGGATGGGGGATACAATACATGTGCGTAAGTTATGTTTTATCAATCTTGAGGTAATGTAATTACCGGTGTAACTTATATATTCATGGTGAAAGCGTTCGCAAAGTTTTGGAATCATTAACGCTTGTAAATATTATTTTTACTCTAAAATAATATTTATGTATTTTCACAAAATAATCATAAACAGTGTTGTGACAAATATATTTATCACGTTAATCTTTGTGAAAACCCCACCTCCGGATATTTAGTAAAATATAGTGCTGGCGAAATTTATGTTTCGAAAGTATGTCCAAAAATAGTTCTAACACTCGTTGTGTAAATAATTCTAAGTGTTAGGTTTTTAGAAATTTCGCCAGAGTTTCCCCTGTAACTGGAGGTGGCCACGCTTACTAGCGTATCATTTTCTTTTATAAAATCATTCAAATCAACCAACAATTTACTAAACAATGTTACACTAGTCAAGTGCCAAAAACAATACATTTTTCATGACAACATAAACTTGGCGTTTCATAAAATCACGTAGTAATTTAGTGGTGTGTTTAGTGGGTTTAGTCACCCTCCAAAGTGTGTTCATTTTGGTAAAACTTCCGTTCCCGGGATTTTTAGATGTTCACAACTAGTGACCTTATTTATATATATATGTATATATATATATATATTTTTTTTTTATCAAGATACCACTTGTTACCAAGTTTATGTGAAACATGGAGGTGATTCTTTTATGTAAACATTAGTCACCTCCTAACTTGTTAACATAAGTTTTTAATCTTATTTTAACAAGTTAGATTTTGATGTCCAACATCATCTTACTAGTAAGCAACAAAATAAATAATAACCACATCAAAACAATTTTATTTCAACAAGATTTCTTCTTATTTCATCTTCATACTAACTTTATGTTCAAGTTTGCATTTATGATCTTCTAGTGTTCTTTTTACATCACAACATAATTTTTAACCACTAAAATATAAAATAAAAGACGATCAAAGGAGCTTACTACTAGCTTTGAAGCTAGGGAAGAAACACTAGAGAAAAATGGGTGGATAAAAGCTTTGAGGTGAGGTCCTTGACGATCCGCAAGCACCGGGCTTCCTTATGCGTGACCCTTCACACTTGAATATACTTGAAATTTTTGGAATGAAATAAAAAAAATGTGGGTGAATGGTACTTCTTGGTCTCGGCAGTAGCTAGTGAGGGGGAAGGAGGAAATTGTTTTTTTTTTGAGTTTGTGTGGTTAGTGGGAGTGATGGTATTTTATAATCTAAATTCCTTTAATCCATTGGTTAAAATGTCCATAATCGTACAAGCACAATATCTTCCTAATTTCCCATGAGATTTCATGGGGAAAGTAAAGAATTCAAATAAAATATCTCTAGGATAAGCTTGAACCGAATTCAGCATGTGGGAGTTTTAGTGTAAGACTTTTGGTAATTAGATAACTACTTTAGGGGTGCTAAGTGTAAGTAGTAGGATCCTTTTGCATGGGAACTTGATATATTCCTTGAGTTGGCACATGGGAAAACAAAAGTTGAGAAGAGGGGGCCATGTTTGTGCCGTCAATTTCATGGGGGAAAAGGTTAAGTTGGATTTCAACTAATTGTTAGGAGATTTAGTTTGGTTAAATAAGTTAACTAAGTATTTAACTTAGTTAGTTGTATGTTGCGTGTTATGACGGGTGTTAGGGTAATCGGGGACCCTAACTAGTTTAGAAAAATATAAATTGTGAAAATAGTAATATTTTCGTGTTCCGGGTAAAGTCCGGTTGTTCGGTTGGATAGTAATCCGTTAAAGTGTTACAAAAGGATTTAAAGTGTCGTTATTAACATTTTTAGTGACACCATTTATATCTAACACTTTGGGAAAGTGTCTAGTAATATTTTCCCCATATTTTGGCACTTTACTAGTCAGCTAGAAGCTGGTTAAATTATTAAAGTGCTGTGTTTGGTACATAAAGTACGTTTTAGGCACATCCGAATCAGTGTATCTTATCCCTAGAGACGCGGTACCACAACCCTTATATCCTACACTCACTACCAGTGTAGCCAAAACATATGAGGCTCTTAACAGGCCTTAGAGGCAGTGTCTGCCTGATGCTGGTTATATCAGCATGTTCACTGTGTATCCGTTTAGTGCTACTGTGCTTTTTGTGCATCATGTTTGTCACTGAGGTGCCGTATGTAAATAGTGTAGTGACAGCAAATAAAGTATGATGCAAGTGAGTGCATGTATCAGTATGCAGGTAGCAGTTTATCAGCTAGTTTCAGTCAAGCACAGTAATCAAGTAGTAATTAATCATTAATTAAGTTGTACGGATACCTGGTTTAGTGCGGGTTGTCACATTCTCCCCCCGTTAAATAAATTTCGTCCCGAAATTTAAGTTCTGCTTGTAGAAGCAGGGTTCTTAGGAAATAAGTGGGGGTATTTCTCTTTCATCCGGTCCTCACGTTCCCAGGTAAATTCAGGACCATGTCTGGCATTCCAACGAACTTTGACGAGTTTGACACTGCTCCGGCGGGTCTTGTTAACTTTCCAATCTGTGACCTCGACAGGTTCTTCTACGAAGTGGAGCGTGTCGTCAATATGAATCTCGTCGGTAGGAATGGCAACGTCAACTTGAGTTGGACTTTTCTTTAAATTGG
>JARYGA010050755.1:0-19769 GCA_030545235.1 Helianthus tuberosus | reverse complement strand
TGGCCTAGCATAAAAGCTCACATAGCAACTTACGTTAGCAAGTGTTTGACTTGTGCGAGAGTCAAGACTGAATATCAGAAACCATCGGGCCTACTCCAACAACCAGAAATACCACAATGGAAATGGGAGCAAATTTCCATGGATTTCGTTACTGGCCTACCTAGGTCTCAACGTGGAAATGATACCATTTGGGTGATCGTGGATCGACTCACAAAATCTGCACACTTTTTGGCCATCAAAGAAACAGACAAGTTCTCTACTCTAGCAGACATTTAATTAAAGGAAGTGGTTTCGAGGCACGGGGTGCCAACCTCTATTATTTCCGATCGTGACACACGTTTTACTTCTGAACTGTGGCAAGCAATGCACAAATCTTTTGGCTCTCGATTAAACATGAGCACAGCTTCTCACCCGCAAACGGATGGCCATTCTGAACGCACCATCCAAACCCTAGAAGACATGCTTCGTGCATGTGTAATCGATTTCGGCAACGGCTGGGAAAAACACCTCCCTTTGGTGGAGTTTTCGTATAACAACAGTTACCACACCAGCATTCAAGCCGCTCCGTTTGAGGCATTGTACGGACGTAAATGCCGATCCCCTCTTTGTTGGGCAGAAGTTGGTGACGGTCAGATCACGGGTCCAGAACTTGTAGTAAACACAACGGAAAGGATTGCACAGATACGACAACGAATGGCGGCAGCTCGTGACCGTCAGAAAAGCTATGCTGATAAGCGTAGGAAACCACTCGAGTTCCAGGTTGGGGATCGAGTGCTACTCAAAGTCTCACCTTGGAAAGGTGTAGTCCGCTTTGGCAAACGAGGTAAACTCAACCCGCGATACGTTGGACCTTTTGAAATCATAGAGAAAATAGGCAAAGTGGCCTACAAACTGAACCTATCAACAGAACTCAGTGGAGTTCACAACGTATTTCACGTGTCAAATCTGAAGAAATGTCTGTCGGATGAGACCCTTATAGTTCCTCTGAAGGAGCTCACTATTGACGATCAGTTGCGATTCGTCGAGGAACCAGTTGAAATCACGGACCGAGACGTTAAGGTCCTCAAGCACACCAGAATACCTCTTGTTCGAGTTCGTTGGAACTCCCATCGTGGCCCAGAGTTTACCCGGGAACGAGAAGATCAAATGAAACTCAAGTATCCCCAGTTGTTCGAGAACAATGCAACTACTACGGAGGCTGAAGCTACTACAGAATTTCGGGACGAAATTCCAAATCAACGGGGGGATGATGTGAAACCCCAGGAAAACCAGGGAACCACACAACTTAACTAGCTTCCTCGGTAACCACATGCTAAATTTCGGGACGAAATTTCTTTCAAGTTGGGGATAATGTGACAACTCGAGTTTTCAAGATTTCCGTCTTCACACTAATTGTACGTTAACTGTTCGGTTGTTTGTTTGCTTGACTTGTTTGCCTTGTAATCATACGTGCTTAATATACGTTGAGATGTTATGAGACTATTGTGTTATGTGTTTAGTGTTATAAATTTGTGTTTGGTCTAACTTAATGACACTTAAGGTTTCACACTAGTAACCTCGACGAAACAACTTATGTTTCGCCGCCAACCAACTCGATGAAACAAGTATGTTTCGTCATAAACACCACGACGAAACAAGGTGTTTCGCCGGCCCAGTCTTTCGTCGAAGCCCATTAAGGGCCCAGTACGTTTATACGAGTATTTGTTGTGTGAAACTGTTACACTCGACATTCATCAGGCCAATTAGAAACCCTAGAGCTCTCTCTCCCTATTGACGGCGACTGTGTGTCCTCGAAGCTCTCTAAGATCGATCAAGTCACTGTTCCGTTCAACCGGTTAGTGTGTAATATCTCGGATTGATCAAACTGTTAGGTTGATTGTGTAGATGGTTGTTATTATGATTTTTTATGATGATCATTGTGATACTTACGAACGCCAATATTTAATGAGAATGGTACTTGTAAACGTTACTTGGATTATGAGACGGTAAAATGTTGAACCTGTTAATGATTAGGGTTTCTTGGTGTTGTTGATTTGAATAGATTTTTATCAATGAGATAGGTTGTTGGTAATGATGAATCTGTAAAATTGTATTCGTGCAATGGCCATCATATATGTTAGATTTTTTAAGGTTAACATATGAATCTGTTATGATTGAATAATGATTAGAAACAGTAAGGTTGTTTTGTGAATTAGGGTACCTGCTAGATGTTATGTGCCATGATGAATTGTTATGATAAAATGGTATTGATGATTGCTGTATGATTGTATGATTGCTGTATGATGATGATCGGCGGTTAGGGTTTTCTGGGTAATCATCAGTTACACGACGTAAAAGACCAAATGGACGAAACGCCGATGATGACGAAACGGATACGTTTCGCCGGAGGATAATCACGACGAAACAGGGGGAGTTTCGCCGAAGACATGCACGACGAAACAGGTGAGTTTCGTCAAAGGGTGATCATGACGAAACTAGGGAGTTTCGTCGAATTAGGAATCTGCATAGTAACTAAGTTTAATTATGTTAAGGGTTAAGTGGGTTAGGCAGCTGTTGTTAATGATAAGCATGGATTTCATGAGCCTGTATAACTAATAAATGCTATGTGTTAGTTGGTACCTACATGTATGTGATGATTTTGACTGTAGTCGGAACTTATAAATGTCAACTGATTGTGTGTATGTACAAACTATAGGCTTTGATTGCATTTATTGTGCTCAAGTAATTAGCATACTGAGCAAACCAAGGTGAGTTCACACTTCTAAGGCATGGGATTCCCGGTGGGTTGGGAATGGGATTGAATAACTACGACAGAACTTGTACATTTACCACTACTAGACTACTTACCACCGTCCTCGGATTGGGAAGGACACCAGCGCTAAATCTACGTACTCGCTACATACTACTGTCCTCGGTTTGGGAAGGGCACTTACGTAAAACCTACGTAATATCATACTTACTACTGTCCTCGGATTGGGAAGGACACTTACGTAAAACCTACGTAATCTCGTACTTATCACTGTCCTCGGATTGGGAAGGACACCTATAGATACAACTAGTCTAGTAATATACAACATGGGAAGCCCCCACTAAATGTCATAGAGGTTTGGCAAACAAGGATACTGGGTAACACATGATACTGAAACGAACTCAATAACTGAACAATCAACTGTGAACTCGCTCAACTTTGTTGTTGACTCGTTGTTACATGCCTTGCAGGTCAATAGGTACTCATGGAGCTTGCACTGGGAGGCGCGGTCGTTGTGGGACATGGACAGTGGGTGCCATGTTAAAAACATTACAACATTTCGAACTTAATACTTATGTTGGGTTTTCACAGTTATGCTTCCACTAAACACTTAACTATGTTTTGTTTTGAACACCTTTCGTATTGTTGGATTGAATTTTATTTATTAATTTAAATGTTCAATATGATTGGTGGCTTGATCCTAGTCAGTCACGCCTCCAGGCGGTGATACTCCGCGTGTGGATTTTGGGGGTGTGATATTTAAGTTTTGAATTAAAGTGGCAAAAGTGACCAAACCTCAGGGACCATTTTGACAGTTTACTCTTGATTACATTTGAGAAAGAGTTAAATGTCATATTAGTAAATGTGGTTTGAGCCATTTTACCAGTTTAGTCCAAATGTTTCATTTTTCGCATGTGGTTCCAAAACGGTTTCATTGTTGCCATTTAAGTCCACTGGATTAACTTAATCTATTTTTTCTGTTAACGAAAAGGGCAATTCGGTCATTTTATATGTAATTATGTTAACTAGAAGGGTAATTCGGCCATATAAAATGACCAAATTGTCATTCTCGTTAACAAAAAAATGGATGAAGTTAACCCAATGGACCAAAATGGCAACGGTGAAACCTTTTTGGACCCACATGCTAAAAATGAAACATTTGAACTAAACTGACAAAATGGATCAAACCATAGAGACTAAAATGGCATTTAACTCTTTGATAAAATAACTAAAATATAAGAATATCAATTAACTAGGTATTTTGTAGATTTTGATCTACCTCAATAACCATGGTTAACTATATTGGTAATTTGGTTAACTATATTGGTAATTTCTTTCTGACATGTACATAGAGATATACAACATCATAATTAAAAGAATAAATTACAAAAATCGTCCATTATGTATGCTACTTATTGCAAATTGTGTCTTTTGTCTTTAATAAGTACGAAAACTGTACTCGATGTTTGCAAACCCTTACACATTATGTCCTTTAGTCCTAACCCAGTTAGTTTTTATTAGTTTTTATGGTTAAATATGACCAAGTGTGTAACAAGCCGACTTTCCGGGTCAAGGTCAAAGGAAAGTCAAAGTCAAAGTTAAGATATTATTTCAGATCTGTTATTTCTTGCTTAATTATTGCTTATTCAAAACACAGTTAACGCAATTAAAACGGACTTTATCGCAGTGTTACTACCGCTATCACATCGCTATCGCAAACTCAAAACGCAGTTATGGTTATTGTTCTATGTGTTTGTGTTATTATGTGCTTACTGCTGTGTGCCTTATATGTTTTGGGGTGTTATTCGCAAACGCAATCGCAACTCTATTGCATCGCATCGCAACTCGAAACGCAAGTTTACTTTACATTTGTTATGTCTATTATGTTATTTGTGTAACTAATGTGTAATACTATCGCATCGCTTACTCGCAACTCGCTTAAACGCAACGCAACGCTCAACGCACGAAACGAAAGTGGGAAAACTAACTCGCACGGGCCGTCCTATCGAACGACCAACCGATCGAATGATCATCCGACCGGATGAGCATCCGATCGACTGCCCGTCCGAACCCACTTAACTTCCACCGCCTTTCACCTTTTCACCTATAAATACCCCTCCTGTCACATCAACTGTTCATTGATGTGACAGCTCCGTCCGACCCGCGCACTCTCAAGCTCTTTTCTCTCGATTTCTCAAGATTCTTGTAAGTTTTCTTACTAAATCTTGTACTTCCATCTTCATTACACACTTTCTCATCATCTTCTCCATCAAATCACTACTTTTCACCACGAAATCACCTGATTTAGGGCTGTTCTAGGATGACGTCACCTCGGGTTCTCATGAACACCGGAGTATGACCTCATCTCAGCAAGAACGGTTCGGATCTAACAGATTTCTACATGATTTTACACTGATTTCGACTAAATCTAAATATTTTTTAACTATTTCAAACCTCTCTTCAATATCTATCACTTTTCACTCAAAAGCGTTAGAATCTGGACCCGTTCGGGCTTTCTACACATTCTCTAGTAGAGAACCGACCCGAGAACGGATTACGATCGAAGAGATGACTGATTCACGGGTTGAACATGAAACTTCAACTTGAACAGTTTAGTCTGATCGAACGGGGTGATTCCCATCCAATTGACTGAGTTGGACTTGGTACGGTTTCCGTTTTTTGACACGTCATCACGCTGTCTCGGTTAAACCGCAAAGCTTTTCAACTTATCTGATTTTACAAAGTTTTCAGCCCAAAACAGTTGTTCGATCGAATAGCCATCTGATCGGATCACCGTCCGATCGAACGGCTATTCGATCAGGTGATTGGTGAACTTCAACACTTAAACAATTTTCAAAACTTCAAAGAATATCAACTTTCACTCGAATCGCCATCCGATCGAATGGCCATCCGTCCGGATAACCATCCGACCGGACGACTTGACATATAGAGATACTTCACACTTTTCAAAATACTACAACGAAAACTTCAAAAGTTTAAACATTCCACAAACACACTCATTCCATCGAACGACCCTCCGACCGAATGGACATCCGTCCGGACGGTCATCAGATCGAACCACTATCCGATCACTCCTCTCACTCGACGCACTGTTTATACGCTGTTCGACGCTTACACTATCGTTCTCTGATCAGGCTAACCTCCAAGCACTCCCTTCAATCCAAGGAAGTGTTTATTTACTAAACACGCTCTGTGAGTATACTCGAACCCTTTTTGCTTTACGCACCTTTGGGTGTTACATACGTTACCTATATCAAATCACATTGAACACACAACGCAAACATTTTTTACGCTAACCGCTCTCGCATGTATACGTGACTCAATGAATGCTTGTATGTTATGTTTACACAGTCTTTGTTTTCCTGACACCTTAGCAACGATAGTACTATAGTTTGGACTCAGCACCTGTCGTGGACAGGGGTTGTTAAGGGTTTTACTTCGCATGGTCACAGTGGTGATAATGTGTTGCGCATTCTACAACTCGCAGTCATGTCGGTTGCATACTTCATTGTCGATAGCTTACTTGCTTCACATTTCTACGTGTTACATGCTGGTTGTGCGTAAACGATCTCGCTATACTATATGCTATTAAACTTGTATGCTCACCTTTACACTATGTGTATTGACTTTATTTTTACGTATGTGACAGGTGTCTAGGATGCTAGGATTGCTGAACTTTTGTGGAATCAAGTTAGGTGGTCTAGAAACGTCATTCAATAAAACCTGAGTTGTCGGAACAATTACTTATCTTTGAGAACAATTCCTGTAATAACTATTTATGCTTTATATGTTTATGGTATGGGACGTAAACGTTAAATGTATTGTCGCTAATAGTGTTATGGATTCTCTTGGACAATCTGTTTCGCTCAGTGTCGAACCCCGATGTTTCCGCCATCGGTTGGGGTGTGACAGATTGGTATCAGATCCATAACTATAGGGAATTAGGCAAGACTCGACCTAGTCCGGGTCGATGTCTTAGAATTGACCTAGTCTATAGTCTAAGTACTAACAGACCGCCTTGGGCGAACCCGGTAGGGGTTCTGCGCGAGCCTATTTCTGCTACTCTCTCGAACTCATACTTGCGCGAACATCGCTTACTACAGCTTCGTGCAAATCGGCTTTTCCTAAGGTCGAACACTACTATTTAGCCTTTCCTAAGGCAAGCAACACACACGATTTTCGAAGACACTCGCATAACACGAACGAGCGGTTTCGTCGAGAATAGGCATGAAAACCGAGAACTCTCAACAAGATTGTTCACTCGACATGCATTTTTATTATTAAACACTAGAATTTGCGTTGAGTCAGGTGTGAAATCCGTACCTCGACGAAATTCTCCCTATCTATCTCGTGATTTTATCACACAACCAGGAATAAAGTTGTTAAGTTAGGGGTGAAACCCGCATCTTAACAACTTTTTCCGCTCTATATTTTGGTTTTACAAAACTCTCACCAAAGTCTCGATGGGTTCCAATGACTTAAGTCACGTGATGGCCCAAAGGATGCGTGCCGTTCGCCCGGAATGAGGCGAGAGCACAGTCTAGAAGGCCAAAGCGTGTACCCGAAGTCAATTGTGAATAGTCGAATCACTTTGGGTAGTCGCTGTCTCCACACCCAGACTCTCTGTTTTGATTCTGAGCTCACAACAGCTAACTCTGTGAATTATCGATTTTAGGTGTTTTATGTGGACTTATTCTCTTTTCGCTTCTCGCTTATTAAAACGCGCACAACACGCACAACTATTTGTATCTCAAAACGCTAACAAATCGCAGACACACTATGTTACCCGCTTACGCTACCCGCTATCGCTACTTGCACTCGCAACTCTCAATCGCTTTACGCAACTGTGAAAGATAAGTGAATACATGCAAAATATGTAGGTAAATACGTGCAAAATAGGAAGGTGAATACGTGAAAGATATGTGCTTACGTGGACTACGTGCTTATGTGCTTCCGTGCTTACTTGCTTATGTGCTTATGTGGATTATGTGCCTACGTGACAATGTGCCGACGCATTAGACGTGTTCCTGTGTTTTATCTAATAATAGTAATAAGTATAAGTCGAGAATTCGATCGTATCGTCTAAATCATACGAGGATGTCTGCTGTAGACAATGTCTTCCCTTGGTTCCTACACTCGCAGAAACGCCCAGAGAGGCAGAGATGACAAGCGCATCGCTTATCTAGTCGCCAAGGAAATGGCAAAGGTCATACCTCAGATCGTGAACGAGATCAACGAGGTTAGCAGCAAGTCATCTGTTGAATCTTAGAGTGACTCTCCGAAAGCTCCTTTCAGCTTCAAGCAATTTAAAGCTTGTAGTCCTAAAGACTTCACCGGGGAAGATGGGCCGAGCGCAATGTTTCAATGGTTTGACTCGATTGAAGTCACTCTTCGTCAAAGCGGATGTCCAGATAACCTCCGCACTGTTAACGCAACTGGAGTCTTCCAGTCTAGGGCACTGTATTGGTGGACAGCAGAGCGCAACAGGCGTGGGAACGATGCAGCCTATGGACTCTCTTGGGAGGAATTGAAGGAAATCATGATGAAAGAATTCTGTCCCCCACATGAATTCCAGAAGCTGGAAAACGAGTTTTGGAATATCAAGCAAGAAGGTGGCGACAATGCTGGTCTTACTGCTCGCTTTAAGCAGCTCAGCATCATCTGTCCTGGCCAAATCTCAACTCCCGACATCACAATCAAGAAATACATTCGCGCTCTACCTGATTGTGTTACCAATTTTGTTCAACCAGCTAAGACTACCACCATTGAGGAAACCTTCCAGCTCGCTGCTGAGATCAATGATGAGCGAGTTCTGGCTGGTTACTTCAAGAACACCACCAAGAGCTTGCATCAAGCAACTGCTACTCCCGCTGCTGAAACCGCCACACCTCAAGCTTCGAAGTCATCACGTCAAGGACGCAAACGCAAGCGTAACAACAAGAACTGTGCTGTCACTGCCGCTCTTCTCAACGCTGTACCCGCTCAACCCAACCAGAACAAGAATCGCTAAGTCGCTGCTCCCGTGACCAACGCACCGCCTGCAAAGCGTGCGTACACTGGTCCTCACCCTCTCTGCCCTACTTGTACTTACCACCATCCAGCTGGGATAGCTTTTCGATTTTGTGTCCACTGCAACATCTACGGACACTTTACCGCAAACTGTCGCATTGGTCCTCGACAACAAGCTCAAGCTTTTCAAGTTCCTGCCCCGCCGGCTCAACCTCTCGCTATCCAGGGAAACCAAGCAGCTCATGCTCCCGCTGCTCATGCACGAGCCTGCTATGCATGCGGCGACCCTAATCATTTCGCAAATGTTTGCCCGAATCGTGTGGTGAAACAAGAGCCGCAGCAACCACCGCAGCAGCAACAACAGCCATAACAACAAGCAGCCCGTGGACGAGCTTTCAACATCAATTCTTGTCAAGCTCAAGCTGACAACAACGTTGTCAGTGGTACGTTTCTCGTTAATGGTATTTATGCTTTGTGTTTATTTGATGCTGGAGCCGATAACTGTTTTGTGTCGTTTGAATTCGAAAAGCTCCTAAACCGTAAACGCGCTAACCTCCCAATGACGTTCGACGTAGAAATTGCCACGAGAAGAACCGTCACTGTTAGTTCCATTCTACATGATTGTACTCTTGAGCTCAACAATCAAAGTCAAAGTTAAGATATTATTTCAGATCTATTATTTCTTGCTTAATTATTGCTTATTCAAAAACACAGTTAACGCAATTAAAACGCACTTTATTGCAGTGTTACTACCGCTATCACATCGCTATCGCAAACTCAAAACGTAGTTATCGTTATTGTTCTATATGTGTGTGTTATTATGTGCTTACTGGTGTGTGCCTTATATGTTTTGGTGTGTTATTCGCAAACGCAATCGCAACTCTATCGCATCGCATCGCAACTCGAAACGCAAGTTTACTTTACATTTGTTATGTTGATTATGTTATTTGTGTAACTAATGTGTAATACTATCGCATCGCTTACTCGCAACTCGCTTAAACACAACGCAACGCTCAACGCACAAAACAAAAGTGGGAAAACTAACTCGCACGCGCAGTCCGATCAAGCGACCAACCGATCGAATGAACATCCAACCGGATGACCATCCGATCGACTGGCCGTCCGAACCCACTTAACTTCCACCGCCTTTCACCTTTTCACCTATAAATACCCCTCCTGTCACATCAACTGTTCATTGATGTAACAGCTCCGTCCGACCCGTGCACTCTCAAGCTCTTTTCTCTCGATTTCTCGCGATTCTTGTAAGTTTTCTTACTAAATCTTGTACTTCCATCTTCATTACACACTTTCTCATCATCCTCTCCATCAAATCACTACTTTTCACCATGAAATCACCTGATTTGGGGCTGTTCTAGGATGAAGTCACCTCGGGTTCTCATGAACACCGGAGTATGACCTCATCTCAGCAAGAACGGTTTGGATCTAACAGATTTCTACATGATTTTACACTAATTTCAACTAAATCTGAACATTTTTCAACTGTTTCAAACTTTTCTTCAATATCTATCACTTTTCACTCAAAAGCGTTAGAATCTGGACTCGTTCGGCTCTCTCCGAGAACGGATTACTATCGAAGAGACGACCGATTCACTGGTTAAACATGAAACTTCATCTTGAACAGTTTAGTCTGATCGAACGGGGTGATTCCCATCCGATTGACTGAGTTGGACTTGGTACGGTTTCCGTTGTTTGACACGTCGTCACGCTGTCTCGGTTAAACCGCAAAGCTTTTCAACTTAACTGATTTTACAAAGTTTTTAGCCCAAAACAGTTGTTCGATCGAATAGCCATCCGATCGGATCACCATCCGATTGAACGGCTATTCGATCAGGTGATTGGTGAACTTCAACACTTAAACAATTTTCAAAACTTCAAAGAATATCAGCTTTCACTTGAATCGCCATCCGATCGAATGGCCATCCGTCCGGATGACCATCCGACCGGACGACTTGATATATAGAGATACTTCACACTTTTCAAAATACTACAACGAAAACTTCAAAAGTTCAAACATTCCACAAACACACTCATTCCATCGAACGACCCTCCGACCGAATGGTCATCCGTCCGGACGGTCATCCGATCGAGCCACTATCCAACCACTCCTCTCACTTGACACACTATTTATACGATGTTCGACACTTAGACTATCGTTCTCTGATCAGGCTAACCTCCAAGCGCTCCCTTCAATCCAAGGAAGTGTTTATTTACTAAACACGCTCTATGAGTATACTCGAACCCTTTTTGGTCTACGCACCTTTGGGTGTTACATACGTTACCTATATCAAATCACATTGAACACACAATGCAAACACTTTTAACGCTAACCGCTCTCGCATGTATACGTGACTCGATGAATGCTTGTATGTTATGTTTACACAGTTTTTGTTTGCCTGACACCTTAGCAACGATAGTACTATAGTTTGGACTCAGCACCTGTCGTGGATAGGGGTTGTTAAGGGTTTTACTTCACATGGTCACAGTTAGAGGTGTACAAATCGTTTTTTTTCAAAAACCGGTTTCGGTTATTAACCGGCTTCGGTTTTTTCACCCAAAATAAAAACCGGTTTTTTTATAACCGGTTCCGGTTACTAACCGGTTTTTGAGGTCCAAAACAATAACCGGTATAACTGGTTGGGACCGGTTTTTAACCGGTTTTTCCCAAAAAAACCGGTTTTTTACCGGTTTTAACCTGTTTTTTAATAACCGGTTCGGTTAATAACCGGTTTTTGAAGTCAAGAATAGTAACCGGTATAAAAACCGACTGTTAAAAAAAACCGGTTATAAAAAAAACGGTTAAAAAAAAAACCGGTTTCGGTTTTTTTTCGGTTTCGTTTCTAAAACCAGTTTTTTTGTACACCTCTAGTCACATTGGTGATAATGTGTTACGCATTCTACAACTCGCAGTCATGTCGGTTGCATACTTCATTGTCGATAGCTTACTTGCTTCACATTTCTACGTGTTACATGCTGGTTATGCGTAAACGATCTCGCTATACTATATGCTATTAAACTTGTATGCTCACCTTTACATTATGTGTATTGACTTTATTTTTTCGTATGTGACAGGTGTCTAGGATGCTAGGATTGTTGAACTTTTGTGGAATCAAGTTAGGTGGTCTAGAAACGTCATTCAATAAAACCTGAGTTGTCGGAACAGTTACTTGTCTTTGAGAACAATGTCTGTAATAACTATTTATTCTTTATATGTTTATGGTATGGGACGTGAACGTTAAATGTATTGTCGCTAATAGTGCTATGAATTCTCTTGGACAATCTGTTTCGCTCAGTGTCGCGCCCCGATGTTTCCGCCATCGGTTGGGATGTGACAAAATGGACCCCACATGAGGGTGTTTTGGTCATTTTACCCTAAATACTAAAGTAAACAATCAAAAAAATTATATATATAGATATATTTACAAATATCTATACATACACTCACATAAACGCCCCTCTCTCTCACACAACACACACACACACACCAGCTCTCTCTAATTGTCAGACCACCACCACCACCACCAGACCAACCACCACCGCCATACACCTCACCAGACCGACCACCACCGCCATACACCTCACCGGACCACTGCCACCACCTGCAAGCACCCCACCGGACCACCACCATCTCCACACCCCCACCACCGCCATAGCACCACCATCATAGCATTACCTGACCTAAACGACATCGCACCCTTGTTTCTTTCTTCACACTTTTCCACCATCTCATTTATTGTTCGCTGCATGTGGGGTCCAATTGGTCAGATTTAACCATAAAAATTAACTGTGTTAGGGCTAAAGGACATAATGTGCAAGAGTTTGCCAACATCGAGTACGATTTTTGTACTTATTAAAGACAAAAGACACAATTTGCAATAAGTAGCATACATAAAAGACGATTTTGGAATTTACTCTAATTAAAAAGCCAAACGTTTGATACGATTATCTTAAAACAATCTTCCATGACTACATGGTTGTATCCTTGGATACAACAACTAGGGTAGTAGTTGTTATGTTGCCCATGACAATATAGTCTAGTGGCATTTTTTGATGGGATAAGGCTTAGAGACCATTAGGTCCTGGGTTCAATTCTCACAGGAGGAGTTTTTCCAGATTTATCGGGTTTCATGTTGAATTAATGTATAGACGTTATTGCCTAATAGAGATAGATATAATTAGATGATTCCACTAGTGGCACGATAATACTTTAGCGGTCTAAATTTATGGTTAAAAAAGTAGTTGTTATGGTGAACTGAACTTAGTAGTCCGTAGCACATGTGTTTTTTTTGTTTATTATTTTATGGAAAATAATGAGGTAAAGTAGGTTTTTGATAGATTAACTAAATAGCAGGTCTTCTGTTTTCTGAGAAGAAATAATAGATTTTAACAATTTTAATTATTCGTTGTTGTCCGTCAACAGTTCTAACTTAAAAAATAATTACTGGAAGTCTCAACAATTAACATATTGGCCTCCAATGGACACTGACTGGCAGAACCCTAACGTCGTTCGTATTCGGCCGTCGGAAAAACGGTTTTGGCCAGAAAAAAGTTTCCAAAAGGTCCGATCTAATGTTACAAAGAGGTTTGGGACAAAAATGTTGAGTTTTCCGGCCAAAAAGCTAAGTTTTTCGGCGAAAAAAGAGTTTTCTAGCGACCTTAATAATTGGGCCTTTTATTAGAAAAAATGTTTCTAAAGGTACCTAATAAAGGTTACAAAGATGTTTGTGAAGAAAATGTTGAGTTTTCAGACAAAAACGTTTTTTTTTTTCGGCGACCGGAAACTAACGGTGTTAGGGTTCTCTTAGTCAGGGTCCATTAGAGGCTAATATGTTAATAGTTGAGCCTGCCAACGGGTATTTGTTATGTTAGGACTGTTCACGACCAACGATATTATTAAAATCCAATATTTCTTATGAAAAAAGGAAAAAAGTATGAGGCAGTTATCCTTCATATTTTTCTTATCTATTTTCTATTTTCTACATGTTTTCATGTTTTTAGTTATTTTATAGCCACACAAAAGAAAAAAAAAAATCACATGCTAAATTAATCTTGCAATAAATAGATTTAATTGCATTGTGGTCAAACAAAATTGACATTTTAACTCCACTGCATTGTGGTCAAACAAAATTGACATTTCATTTATGAGAATTGTTTTTTTTTTTTTGAACGGCCGACTAAAATTTTATTCAAAGCGTAGCAAGAAGCTACCACCAATTGTACAAAGTTCAACACCAACACCTTAGACAGTTACAGTTTGGAAGACTATCTACCCAAAATCAAAACGACTCCAAACCGCCCATGACATTGACTCCAATTTTGCTCTATTTTTAACCCACATTTATGAGAATTGTTACCCTTAGACGACACTATACTAAATAAACAATCGTTAGACCAAGAGTCCTCGTCTAGAGTACTGAATCTTGCTCTATTCTTTAACCAAATACAAAACATCTCATTTATCTCTCCCATATCTTTATCCAACTCTTCTTTGAAGTTGTTAAACACTCTATCATTCCTTGCTCTCTAAAGTAAATATAACGTAACCAAAATAAATTCCTTCAAAGTTTGGCTCCCATAAAGGAAAAATTTTCACCTAAATTCTTATTTCAAGTTTCATTTAAAGCTCTCACTTTTACCATTGATGTTTATTCATCTTAACTTTATATAAGATATTAGTGGAACTCTTAAAACACATAAAAACCCTAATACATCTCATCTCATTCATTTCATCTAGGTTGGACTCTGGAAGTAACACGCTACCATCGCTATTTGGAACAGTAACTGACTGAGAATAATATAAATAAAAATTTAAAAAATATTTATTATCAAATATTTAATTTATAAAAAAATTTAGAGTAAATTACTTTTTCAGTCCATGTGTTTTAGTGGTTTTAACCACTTGAATTCAGAATAAAAAATTTAACGTTTTGAGTCCCTAACTACTCAGTTTATAACGTTTTGAGTCCAATTTTTAACAATTGTAATTTTGATTTTGGAATTAAGTTGTTAAAACTACTAAAATACCGGGAGTCAAACGTTATAAAATGAGCGGTTAGGGACTCGGATCGTTAAACTTTTTTAATTTTGGAATCAATTGGTTAAAATCAATAAAACAAAGGAACTCAAAATGTAATTTACTCTAAAATTTATTATATAATTATAAATGAAAAATGAAAAAAAGCAACTCTCCACCCTCACCGATGATCGGGGTCAACTCCCCACTCTACGGGGTTAAAAAACAAGCCGGGTTAGGGGCGGTGTTCCCAAACAAGGCTAGGCTTCACCGGCCTTTCCCGACCACCACACCTTCGCCCTTATATAAATACACATGCCCATGGTCGGACATATTTCCAACTGTTATCCATTTTAGTTTTTCAATACATGTCATGTTACACATTGAAGGTCGTCACATATTTTCCATGAAATTGGACCCATTTACATATGGAGAGAGAAGGTGGTTCATCGAGTTGGTCACACCTCTAATCAAAGGTCACATGTAAACGTTACTGATAAAATATCTATACATCATACGTGTAGATCTTACCTCGAAGTATATATAGCAAAAATTCACAAAAATCATTTTATTTCGAGTTGGTCACACCTCAAATCAAAGGTGGACAGGTTGTACATTTAAATGTTACCGACGATGTTATATCTAATTATCTTCGCATCATACGTGTAGGTAGATCTTACCTCGAAGCATATATAGCAAAAACACAAATCATTTTTGATTATTTCGAGTTGGTCAAAACTCATATCAAAGGTCGATCTTACTGGTAACGTTATATCTATACATCACACGTGTAGATCTTACTTCGAAGCTTATCTAGCAAAAACACACCAAAAAAGAAAAAAAGTTCCATTTAATTTAATTTATATATTGCAAGTTTGCAATATTATATTATATATATGGTTGTTGGTACATACATTGGACATGGCATGTTCTAGTTTCTTTTATGAGAACTAGTTAAATTCCCCCGCACGTTGCGGCGGGTATCATTCGGTATGGGTTCATTACGACATCGATACGGTATCGCCACTCGGTATATCAAGCGAAAGATAAAACCCAAAAAATAAAGTCACGATATGACCAAAATAATATCAATATGTGTTTTACATCGGTCAAAAACCATAAATACGAATATCAGTAACTGTTCTGATAATAAGGATACCGATACCGATGTTATACAGTCGAGATCTTAAATATTATATGAGAAAAGTTAAAATAATAAAAAAAGTAATAATAAAATAATAAATAAAAGTAATAAAATAAAAAATAATAGAAAGTTAAAAAACTATAATATTAAAAAATAAAAAATGTTGAAATACTGTTCATCAACAGTTTTTATTAATATGTATAACTAGGGAGGTTCTCCCGCGCTTTGCGGCGGGTGTCGTTATCGTACTAAACCGAATTGAAACCGTTTGAACAATGTACGATACTGACACTCGTTATAACAATTGAAAGGCAAAACCCAAAAATAAAGTCATTAAAATAAGGAGTAAATTGTCATTTTAGTCCCTGAGTTTTTGTTTAAATAGTCATTTTAGTCCAAATAGTTTTTTTTTTCTCCTCTGGGTCTCTGACTTTTCCTTTTTCTTGTCATTTTAATCACATTGTCTAACTTAGTCTAAAAACCAGGTTATTATCAGAGGTATTTTTGGCATTAAATTATTATGAGGTTTATAAATTATGTTGTAAACTACCCCTGGTCATCAAATACTGATGTTCGATTGGAATTGACGTGGTACCAATACTCGCTATAGTTTATGATAATTAAAAAACTCTATACTACCATCGAAGTTGTTCGCACGACATCAATTCAATTCATCATGGTAAAGAATATATGGTATAAGTTCGATTCGTCATGGTACCAGTATGGTATTCATACTCGCTATAGTTTATAATATAAAAAAGATACTATATACTTTCGCATAGTATTTGTTCAGTTGATCACGGAAAAAAACAACTAAAAATCAATTATATTGATCCGTTTTATTTTGAACAAAACTTTTTGCGAAGCGATGAAAAAAATAAACATGTCTCATATGTTCAGAACTTTATAAAGTATTACATTGTATTATTAGAATAATGAAAAAAGTAATGTTAATTTATATATAAAAAACTAAATGTGAGTTAGGTTTAATAACATGTATGTTTGTGCTTCGATTAGTTAAGCTTTATCACTCACAACTCAGTTTCAGGAAAAAAATGTATCAATACATAGAAAAATTTAGGCACGCCACAACAACATACTTAAAACTATATAAAATATCGTATTTATAAAAGAAAAATAAACATACAAAATCAATTAAAAATATATTAATAAAATAATTAATTATTAAAAAAACAAAATTAAAATAATTGTTTGACACTATTCATCGTAGGTTTCTAATAATATATATAATAATAATTCAAATTTTTAATGTAGTTATATATAACGTAGTGATGCCTGCATATAATATTCGGTTCAACTATAATGGGTCAGTATTGGTTTAATAGCATACGCCTCTTCATTTGCAATCAAGGAATCTAACCCTTTGTTATTATATAGACAAAATATTTAGATGTTTACAAATTACACAGCATCTCGTGCTAATATTTATACTAATTAACATGCATTTAATTAAGTAATCAAAGTTTGAGAATTATTATACGCAACATTTATCATGGATATTTTTTAGTCGTTGAGTGATTTAGGATTTTAAGTGTTCAGTAGATTGCTTTATGAAAATGCAAGTGTTTCTTGTAGTACGTTAGTCAGTAACGGATCTAGTCTAAAATTTCAAGAGTATCCAATATTTTTTTTTGGAAGAAAGTGTATCCTTTGTATAAAACTGAAAAAAAAGATTTACATTACGTAGACAGAGTTGGACGGTAATTTTACACTACGAAGACGGAGTTGATGGGTAGCTCGTGCTCCCCTTTAGCTCCGCACCTAACGTTAGTGATAAAGTGCAAAGAAACTTAACAATATCCGATGGCGTAAAAAGCCAACGGTGCAAAAAACATGTGCCAGGGGCGCAAAAATAGACTTTACGAAGTCCGCTTGTATCACGAGCTAACTCAAAGTTCGCTTGTATCACGAGCTATAACTTTAATCAAATTAGGATAAGTTTGCACTTATCACTAACGCGCTATCTAGAAACACTTATAAACCACCTCGCAACCCTAAACCCTAAACCATCTAAATGAACACAAGATTACGCCACTGCGGTAGGTCTCTTCGCCGAACGGTCGCATGCACTCCGCCACTCACGGTGGCGGTAAGTCCCGGTGCGAAACGTAACTGGCTATGGTTCACCACACTCACATCAAACCTCCTAATCAAGCACAATGCAACACTTGCCATTTCCACCAAAGACATCCCCTTCCCCAAACAAACCCTAACACCCCCTTGATACACCGGATACTTATACGCACTCTCTTGCTTAAACTCCCCATCTCGGATCCATCTATCCGGTTTAAACTCCAACGAATCCGACCCCCATATCCACTCCATTCGACCCATTGCATACGGGTGATACGTGACCCGACTCCCTCGTTTCACAAAAGTCCCATCAGGCAAAACATCGTCATGTTTTGCGAATTTCGAATCGAATTGAACCGGCGGGTAAAGCCTCATGCTTTCGTGCAATGCTGCATGCAAGTAATGCAAATGTTTTAACTCTCCAAGCCCGGCTACTGCTTCACGGGTCGGGCCAATAACCCGATCGGATTCCTCACGGATCTTGTTCAAAACTTTAGGGTTTTGTGAAAGTAACAAGAAGAAACTGGTCAATCCGGATGCCACGGTGTCTCTACCGGCTAAAAGAAAGCTAATTACAATGTCTCTTAAGTAATCATCGTCACTAATCGAGCCCATAAACCTCGAAAGCAGATCACTACCCGAATCCGAACCCGTTTCTCTTCGTTTCTTGATCACTTGATCCGCAGTCCTTTTCACAATGCTAATGGCTGATTTAAGTTTCTTCTCACTCCCCACGTTAAAAAACCTCTTGATTTTCCACACCAACGGTGACGGAGCCATTGCGCGCTCGGCGCAAAGCCTCGAGCACTCATCGAAAGCCGATTCGAGCTCAGAAACGGGTAACAATGGCTCTAAACTACCCGGATCAAACCCGAATGAGAATTTACATATAACATCAAAAGAAAACCTTCTAAAAACATCTTGCAAATCCAAAACGGCGTCGTTGTTGTTATCGGCAACAGCCGAAAAATAGGGAACTAATCTTGAATCTATCTCCTTCAACACCACATTTAAAGCATGTGATCTTACAGACAAACTACCAAGTTCCAAACTAGCAAGTTTTCTCTGAAACATCCAACAACGACCGTCTACGTTGAATATACCTCGGCCGAGAAGATCTCCGAGGATGTCCGAAAAGGGTTTGCCTTTCGGGTAGTTTTCGAAATTAGTCTTGATGATGAACTCTACGTTATCCGGGTTCGCGGTAATGATATTGTTGAGTACATGAACGTGGATTGTTCCGGTGGGTGAGTTGCGAATGAGGTGTGTGTACCAATCGGAAAGATTAACGAAGGAAGTTGTCCAGGATCTTGTGATGAAGGTGGTGCATGTGTCACAGTTGCAACATGGGTTGAGATGAATGATGAAGAGTGATAAAGAGAATAGAAGGAAAGTGGTGGTGAAGGTGAAGAAGATGAAGAATATTAGAACTTGAAGTTCCATTTTAGGTGATGAGGGTTTAGATTATGTTGTGTGGTTTTATAAGTGGTTAATGAGAGGTGGAAATTGGACACGAGTAAGGCATGTGTGTATTGTAGAATTTACGTGTCAATGTACAAACGTTGTTGGGATACCCACGTGCTTATTTTTCTATTGTGTTGTATGTGGTGAAAATTTAAACATGATGCATAATACACGGATGATTATGGAGACAATTTGAGTATAGTTGCGTAGGGACGGATCTAGGCCCTTTTTTTGTTTTGTAGGAACTTTTTCGGTTT
>JARYGA010050754.1:0-19906 GCA_030545235.1 Helianthus tuberosus | reverse complement strand
AAAACAAAAATGAGTTTCCTGGCGAGAAAAAGAGAAAATGATAGTAGATCAGTGGTCTGTCGAAACCTTTTTGAACTGAAATGCAAAATGAAAAATGTTAAGCAGCTCTATATAAGATGTATCGGTAGGCTCACAATCATTTTAAAGTGTGCAGGGTGATATAAACTTAAATCGACTGAAGACCAGGTGGGAACCACACATTGGCATATGGTCTTCGTACCGAAATTTCGTTTGAGAGATTGCCGAGGTTCTGAGATATTCGGTCTTTATGCTGTCTTATCATCTGGGTATCATGGTTGTATCAAACCGTAAAAATAACGGAGACGAAGTCTAGATCTTCCATGATACTATACATACGTGTACATATTGCATTCGACCTCAATAAGTGACCAACAATCACATGTCCAAACAAATAAGTGATAATATATCACAGATTCTTTGTGGGAGTTAAGTTCGTATCTCTGCTGTACGGAAGTACTGACCTGTTCACGGACTTGCTCCTGTGCCCTTCATGCATCTGAAAATCAAGTTCCTCATCAATAAGTGATTCTATCACATAGGGCTTGTTTTCAAATCAAAATAAGTGAGTTTCTCACATCTTTTATACGGTCAAGCAGATGATAATCAGTATACTCACCGGTAAGATGAACTCTCGTGCATACCTTGATACGGGAATGTGTCGTGTGTGGATGAACACCGGTCGGTAAGTATAAATCATACCTTAACGTATCCCCTAAACATGATTACATCTGATAAGTTGAGTTTAAATGGACAACAATACCGATAATTGTTATAGGATGCTTATCTAATTGTTAACTAATTGAACAAAAAGAGCGTTTTGGCGTGACCGTACACTGATATGATTCTCTTACCCTCAAAAATCGCAAAAAGAATGCCTGTAAATATTTATTTACTGCTTTTAGTTTCTGCATCTTTGTATATATTTATTTATTGCTTTCCGTCTTTACATTTTGAAAAATTCAAAATTTCAAAAAAAAAATTTAGGTGTGTTTTAATATAAACTTTATAAAATCCAAAAAGATTTTGCTTCTAGTTTATTTTTGATTGACTGATGTTGGAACTCGAGTCTATCCTACCCAAAATCCTGATCGTAAGCCGAAAAACAATTGCACCTTCATAAACTGTCGAAGTTAACAAGTTTTGAAAGTTAAAGGATTAAAATTGATCATTTTCTAAACTTTCAAACTGTTGTCGGTCGGTGTTTGATTGAGATTTGATCTCATATGTGTCATTTGTTTAAATGTTAACTATATTCCAAGCGGTTGTTTTCATTATGCGTTTAGCTTTCTTGCCTGTGCAGATGCTAAAGGCGAGGAGAACATGTTCGATGACAAGCTTTGGAATGAACACACGAAGTGGAGACACTCAAAGGATAAGATGATCGAGTTGTCGCTGACCCTTCATCAACACCACAAGGATCTGAAGAATTTGTAAGGCCTCCTAATCCAAGATCTCACTCAGCTAAAGCAACCAACAGGTGTGCGGAATCCACCTGATGATCAACCACTGTAGATGAAACACTAGAATGCAAAGATTTGTGAGAGGAATCAAGAATACACAGAGTATTCTTGATGAGGAAGATGAATGACGTCACACACACAGTAGCCGCCAGACAAACACACACAATGATTAGGGTTAGAAAGGTGCACAGAATTTCACACAGAATCGCCTCCTTGTCTATTCCACAAAAAGGTATATATACAAGGCAAACTCCGGACTTTCAAGACAAACTAGAAAGCCCGGACAAACAAACTACACAAAGCAAAACTCTGAATTTTGTCCTAAACAATAACTCAGACAAAAGACTATTCTAAAACTTGGACAAAATGTCCAAGGATAAAACTAGGACTATCTTTCAATGAATGTACAATAAAGACCCTACTAAATGGGAGACATGCACTTATCACCTAAAGTGCATTAACAAACTCCCCCTTGATCAGTGCATGGTCTTCATTGGACTTGAGATCTTCATCCTTTCTTCGAGTACTCACTGCCTGGTTTTTCATACAGAACTGCACGACTTTGATGTATTGATCAGCTAACGGTTGATCTTCTTCAAAGGAATGCAACGGCAGACGTCTTAGTTTCTTCAAATCTTCCATCTTGAGATGAACGATCCAGACGCACACAGCTTCTTCAAATCTTCCATCTTGAGATGAATGATCCAGATGCACATAGCTTCACCAAATCTTCCATCTTGAGATGAACGATCCAGACCTGAAACACTTAACACCGGATTAAGAATCTTAACCCCGGAGATACTCAGCCCAAACCTGGATCCCAAAAATAATTCCAATACCCCGGAATCAACAATTGAAATATTAAACAACCAATATTTAATAATTTGTATTTCAAAACACGATCATTCAGAACAAGTTACTTCAAAACTTATACTTTTGGAAAAATATCACAACTTGGAAGCAGATTTACCGAAACACCTTAAAATGACGTGATTACCCACACACTTAGATGGATCTTGCACGGCCGATTTTTATACAACAAGACTTATTTTAAGATTACCTAACTTGATGTTTAACACCTTATTAAAGAATGTTCACAACCCTTAGAGAATTTTCAAAATGATAACTCGCACATAGAAACAAGAAAGCAAGATCTTTTTGATTTTTTTTTTTTTGAATTTTTGACTAAATAAAGAAATTAAAACTACGAACATATTTACACTAATTATCTTTTTGTGAAATCGGAGCAAAGAGATCATATCGGTTTTTCTGTCAATATCCAACACAAGAACATAGATTATCAGTTTAAGCTCTTAGAATGATATTAACAGTTCAAGACGTTCAACGGTATTGTGGTCCACTTAAGCTTTAGCACGCTTTCGAACACTGTTTTCGAGATATGCGATTAAGTGTATTAATAACTGATTGTAACTATGTTTACCCACCTCAGAATATACTCCCGTATCAAGGTATGCACGAGAGTTCATCTTACTGGTGAGTATACCATTTATCATCTGTTTTGACGTATAAAATGATGTGAGATACTCACTTATTTAGAATTGAAAACAAGCCCTATGTGATAGAATCACTTATTGATGAGGAACTTGATTTTCAGATGCATGAGGGCACAGGAGCAAGTCTGTGAACAGGTTAGTACCATCGTACAGACAAAGAGACGAACTTGACTCCCGCAAAAGAACTGTGATATATTATCACATATTTTGAGGGACATGTGATTGTTTATCACTTATTGCGGTCCAATGTATCATGTATTATATACACGATTGAATGATATTTACACGTATGTATGGTATCATGGAAGATCTAGACTTGCGTCCCCGTTGTTTTCGGTAAAAGAAACAACCATGATACCCAGATGATAAACAGCATAAAGACCACGTATCTCAGAACCTCGGCAATCTATCAAACGAAATTACGGTACCAAGACCATATATCCGAGAGATGTACCACACAAGTTACGCAGTTCATTATGTTTATATACCAAAAACAGGTTCTTATTGACGCGTAAAACCTACCGAAGCAACGTATAATGAAGTTGTTACAGTTAACGGTTAATTTTATATATTACTATAATCCTGCACCAGATACGACTAACCGATGTACTATCATTTCCCTTATATCTCAACACAACTTCATTTTATATTTTTCAAATGTTTTTGTATTTTTCTTAAAATTTATCCTACAACTAAGTAAAATATTTTTGGAGTTTTTCAATTTTTTTTGAAAAGCGGTAAGAACTGTACAGTAAACAAAAAATAAAGTTTCTATGCGATTTTTGAAAAGCATTTTACTCGGGGTTGATCATGCCAATCATTCGGACCAGATTTTCAAATCTAGCCCGATCGAATGTCTTCGTAAACAGGTCGGCAAGATTATCCAAGGTGTCTACCCTAACCACTTCTATTAAACCCTTCTCAGCACAATCACGAATAAAATGATGCCTAACATCTATGTGCTTAGTGCGTGAGTGATTAACTAGATTGTTAGTTATGGAAATGGCAGAGTTGTTATCGACAAGAATAGGAGTTCGAGTAAAATTCAAACCGTAGTCCCTCATTTGTTGCTGAATCCACAAGACCTGAGCACAACAGCTTGAAGCAGCAATGTACTCGGCCTCGCACGTGGATAGCGAAACGGCAACTTGCTTTTTGCATTGCCAAGAGATAAGACGGTTCCCAAGAAGTTGTGCGCCGCCAGAGGTTGACTTTCTGTTCATCCGGCACCCTCCGAAATCTGCGTCAGCATACGCCATCAAATCCAGACCACCTTCAGCTGGATACCACAATCCAAGCTTAGGCGTCCCTTTCAGATATCTGAAAATACGCTTGACTGCTTTCAAGTGAGACTCCTTCGGAGTTGATTGGTACCTAGCACACAAACAAACAGAGAACATAATATCTGGTCGTGAAGCAGTAAGATACATCAATGAACCTATCATTGCTCGATATAGAGTCGGATCCACTTCAGGATCTTTCACATCATCGGATGAAAGCTTGATATTTGTCGGGAGAGGCGTGTCATAGGGTAAGCTATCTTCCAATCCAAATCTTTTGAGAATCTCGTGGACATACTTTGTCTGATGCACGTACGTCCCGGTTTTCCCTTGACTCACTTGAAGACCTAAAAAGAAAGATAACTCGCCCATCGCGCTCATTTCAAATTTGGACTTCATCACCGCTTCGAACTCACGACACAATTCTTCATTTGAAGAACCAAAAATTATGTCATCAACGTAAATTTGCACGATCAGAAAATCTCCCCCTTTCTTCAAAATGAACAGTGTGGAGTCAATTGCACCACGTGAAAAGCCATGCTCCAATAGATGCTTTGACAACGTCTCGTACCATGCTCGAGGAGCCTGATGGAGACCGTAAAGAGCCTTGTCCAACAGATAGACCTTGTTGTCTAACCCTGGAGCTTCGAAACCCGGTGGTTGGGACACATACACAGTTTCATGCAATTTCCCGTAAAGGAAGGCGCTTTTCACATCCAACAGATAGACTTTGATACGCATGTGTGCAGCAAAGGCTAGAAACAAACGAATAGCTTCCAGTCTTGCCACCGGTGCATAAACTTCGGTATAATCAATCCCTTCTTCCTGATTGAAGCCTTAAACAACCAACCGTGCTTTGTTTCTGACAACGACACCCTTATCGTCTTTCTTGCACTTGAAAACCCATTTCGTGTTGATTGCATGTTGGCCCTTTGGAAGATCGACCAAATTCCACACCTTTAACTTGTCGAACTGAGCTAACTCTTCTTGCATCGCCTCACACCAAGAATTATCCTTCAGAGCCATTTGATAGTTCTTCGGCTCTATCTGAGAGATAAAACATTCATGGAGGCTAAGATTGTAGATTTCTTCTTTCTTGATAGCAGAGAACAGACATTGCATCTCTGAAATACTCCTTCCCGTTTACACTCCCGCATTTGGATTCTGAATAATATTATCAACAGGATGATGAATATTTGTTCTTGGAACTGGAATTGCCGGAGCTTGAAGATTGTTTCCCAAATTCGATTGAATCTCCCCCTCAACATTTGCATTACTACTAGAAGCTTGATCATTTCCAGAAGACGCATTAACATTTGGATATGCTGAGAAATCAACGTAAAGATCACCACTTGTAGTTTGAGCAGTTGCATTGGGGATCTGCTCAGCAACAACTTCGTTTACAATCGAAGAATCAGCGACTAGATCTCCTGAGTGAACATTCGAAGACACATTAGTAGCAATACTTGCTCTCCAGCTTGCATCCACTTCATCTTTGTTCACAAGATGTGTGTATACAACCTCCGAATCTTCTTCTGAAACATCAGGAAGATCAAACGAATCAAATAATTTATCATAATCATAACCACTTTTGGGACCGAATTCGGACGGTGGAGGATCGTAACTCAAAGGAGTTATATCAAACACGATCTCCACTGAATGCTGCTTAATGTTATAAACGCGTTTGTTGGGAGTTCCATTGGCATAACCCAAAAAGAACCCAACTTCACCAACTTCTCCCATTTTAGGAGTATCTTTGGTTCGTTTGATAACACACTTGATCCCAAAAGGTTGAAAACCAGATAAGTTCGGTTTCTTGTTTTCAAGCAATTCATAACACGTTTTATCTTCTCTTTTGACAGTAAGCACATGATTTAACACATAACATGCAGTGTTTACCGCCTCGGCCCAGAAGAAAATTGGCAATTTTGATTCAGAAAGCATAGTGCGGGCCGCCTCAATCAGGGTACGATTCTTTCGTTCTGCAACTCCGTTCTGTTGAGGAACATATGGAGCGCTGAACTGATGAATTATTCCCATTTCCCGACATAACTCATCCATATAATGATTTTTAAACTCAGTGCCGTTGTCACTTCGGATTTTCTTAATAGGAAGTGAATAATTTTTCTCAAGTTGTTTGAATAAGTCTCTTAAAATACCAGCAGTTTGGTCCTTTATTTTTAAGAAAAATACCCATGAATAACGTGAGAAATCGTCAGTGACAACTAAGCAATAAGACATCCCACCAATGCTAGCAACATGGATCGGGCCGAAAAGATCCATGTGAAGCAATTCAAGTGGTTTTTGGATTGAGTTAACAGTTTTTGGTTTATGAGGCTTTCGTTTGATTTTTCCCTTTTCACATGATTCACATTTGTTGTGCATATTGAAACTACGTAAAGGAACCCCCAACACCAAGTTGTTTTTCACTAAGTGGTTCATTTTTCGCAGATGCACGTGGCCCATTCTCCTATGCCAGAGATACGATTAATCTTCAGTCGCCTTTGAAACTAGACAAGTCACTGGAGCAGATGAGTTAACCAACAGGCGCATGTCCATGACATATGTGTTATTCACCCTTGGAGCCCTCATGACGATCCAATCTTCAGGAACAACAAATCCCGGACGCAAAACGAAGCAAGCTTTATCAGTGAACATCATCGTGTACTTGTTATCACAGATTTGAGAAACCGACATCAAGTTATGCTTCAATTCTTCAACGTAGTTCACTTTGCAGCGTAATTTTTCCATTTGACACAGAACCTTCACCGGTGATGTATCCACCCTTCTCACCGGCAAAGTTAACATAACCACCATGAATTTGTTTAAAATTGTTCAATAACTCTTTATTTCCTGTCATGTGTCTGGAATAGCCACTATCGATATACCAAATATAGATAGCCCTTTTCAGCTGCTCCTACACTCCCCAACAAGAAAATTTAGTTAGAATGTGGGACCCAAGCCATGATGGTCTTGGGTCGTCCCGATTCGTCAACATAAGAAAACTCTTTGAAATAACCATCATCGCCTCTGTGTCCTCCATTTCCATTTCGGAAATTGTTGGAATGACTCCCCGTAAATCGTGGATTATACGGAGTTGACAATCTGTTGGTATAACCAGAGTTTCCATAATCTCGGCTTCCATAGTTTTGGTAACCGTAATTTTGATTCCTGGGTGGCTCAAAATTTCTACCAAATCTAGGAACATCATCGTGTCTTGAGAATGATCGTGGATGATTATCTGAATGTTGTCTTTGATTTGGAAATCGGGGGGGGGGGGGGGGTGACGCATTTCGATCATTCACGAATCTGTTCTGTGCATGAGGTCTAACATAGTTGTTGTTCGGACCTCCAGAGCATTGGTCATTCTCAACTACTTGGAAAGTGACATGATTTTGTCGCCTGTGAGGGGTTTTCTCACGAGTATCATGTCTTTGAGATACATTTTCTGATCTGTCCCCACGGCTAATAACAACGGGTTTCTCCTCTTGATCCTGATTTCGTTGTGATTTAACATTTGGTTTGACTACTGGTTTTACTTCTTGTTTAATCACTTTGTTTTTCTCAACCTTCTGATTTTTACCATTTTTCTTTTCAACATTAACTGTTTCATTTTGTGGTTTTTCAACAAAAGGCTTCTTTTGATCAGGATCAACAAGAGATTTACCCTTGTCATCTGGACAGTCTGCTGCTAAGTGTCCTTTCCCACGACACTTATAGCATTTGTGAATTTTTGCAGCATTCTTTGGACGTTCCTAATGATCGGTCGAAGATGATGAGGCGTTGGTGGAATTTTTCAAAATTTGGTTCACAAACTGAGAGTTGGAACCTGTTTCGATTTTTACTTCTTCTTTGACAAAATCCTCCCCTTTAACAAACTCAGTTTTAGGGACATTTTTCAAAGCCTTTTTAGTTTTCCCACGTGACTTTGGTTTTGACTTCACATTTTGAACTTGATTGAAAATTTCCAAAATCTTATTGCTTATCAAATTTTCAATGTTTTCAAGATTCACCTCATTTTTCTTTGAAACTCCACTCATCTTCGACTGATCTGAGTCAGTAACTTCATCTGGCTCAGATTCTGACTCACTTTGCGGTTCAACCGTCAGAGGGGTCGTTGGCACAAAATTTGCCAATTCAAGATCAATGCTTGGCATCGATGTATAATTATGGTTTACCGGAGGAGGCACCTTAGTATAACCAATGCCGAACATTTCTTCCTCAGATTCTTTGAGACGTTGGCTGTTAATACAGAAATTCATCACTTCGGATGAATCCCTGAACTTTTCAATCTTTCGCTGCAAATCTAAAATCAGATTATCCTTTTCCAAAATGATTTTGTTCTTTTCCAAAACACAATTTTGATTCATTTCAAGTTCAGATTTTAATTCCTGATTTTTAACAGTTCCCTGAGCCACAAGTCTCTCAAATTCAGAGATATCATTTTTCAGTGCTTTTATCTTAATTCGGTGTTCTTTATCCGAATTAGACAAAACAGCAATGAGTTCTCTGGATTTTTTCTAAATCTGCAATTAAGTTTGTGTTATGAAGTGCGTATCTATCAATCTTAGTCACAAACTCAACACATCTAGCACATCGCTTATCTACAGAAGATGATTTTACCTCAATGCCAGCCATGAATGCACAAGCCTCGTTTTCAACGGAGTTTTCTTCCAACCTTTTAGCTTCTGCATCCGCAAATTGCTGCATTTCAGCTGAGGAGATGTTGAATTCAAAACGTTCTCCCTGTTCTCCATCTTCTGTCTTGTTAGACTTTTCAACGGTCTCTTCAATCGAGGAATCTTCATTCGCAGCAACATTCCCCGAATCCAACTCTTCCCCTAAAACCTCAGCTACAACCGCAAGTTCCTCAATGCTAGTCTCTTCGACAATCTCTTCACACACTTCTTCAGCTACAACCGCAAGTTCCTCAATGCTAGTCTCTTCGACAATCTCTTCACACACTTCTTCGTTGACAATTTCAGCTATAAAGGCTTGTGACACAATAGCTCCTGAAATGTCTTCCAATGCACAACCCCAGTCGTAAGGCTCAGTCACCTTTTGTAAAGATTGAGCCACCATAGCATTGTTTGTTGAAGGTGTAAGATTTTCAGAACCACTTGGACGAGCACTTGAGTTGGAAGTAGTCGCTGAATTGTTGTGAGGTCTTGAGTTGTTTCCTTAAGAGTAGTTTTCTCTATTCGATCTTTCCATCTTCGGCTTCCGACAATCACGTGCGAAATGCCCGTAGATGCCGCAGTTGTGACATTTCACCTTTGACATGTCGACTCCCATTCGAGTCTTTGTCTGACCTCCTATGAACTTCCTACCCGTTCTCAACAGAAATTTCTTCGCTCTACGGACTAAGAGTGCCATGTTGAGTTGTAGATCAAGTTCTTCCATTTCGTCTTGGTCTATCTGGTCAAAGTCCTCATCGAGACTTGACGGTTCAACGAGCTTTCCAAGACAGAAGTTCTCGTAGGCAGTCATGAAGGACGCCAAAAGGCTCATGTTTTCTTCAATCAACTTTAAACAGCTTGCATCTACCTTTGGAATGTTCAAGCTTGTCGCTTGAGATTTCTGAGCTCCACTGGAAGAGTACATTCCTTGATTTGAATTTGTTGTTCCACTTGAACTAACATTGTTACTCATAAACGCGTGTTCACTAGTGGGAACCTCATTCTCTGAATATAGGGCAACACCGGCTCCTCCATTACTACCCTTATCCGTCGGTTTTGAAGCTTTATATAACTGAGGATCTTGGATCTTCTCGAAATCGGATGCTTGATCTTCCATATTCCAAGCATAACCCTTCAGTTTTTGTATAACTTCTTCCAATGAGAGCTCCTCATAGAGAACACCATCTCTAATCAAAGCGGTATACATATTCCATTCTTTGGAAAGGCAATTCAGAAACTTCTCAACCTTCTCAAATTCAGTGTAGATACCCTCTTGACTTCTATCAAGTTCGCTCAACAAATGATAAAACCGGTTCACTGTATCATCAAATGATTCATTTCTTAAAGCTTTAAACACAACGAATTGAGTCTTTAAACGTTCGAGTCGTCTTTTCTTGTAAATTGCATTTCCTTCATATCGCTCGATCATGCTATCCCACAACTCCTTCGAGCTACTTCTCTTACGGAAAGTATGAAGTATCGATTGTGTCATAGCCATCGTAATCATTGACATAGCTTTCTCTTCACAATCATAAAATTTCTTCTGGTCGTCAGTGAGTGCCAAATAAGTATCAATCGTCAACGTACGTACTGGAGTAGCTCCACATCCTTTAACGATACACAACCAGATTTTGATGTCTTTCGCTCGTACATACCTCTCGAAACGCTCCTTCCACTCAGGAAAATCAAGCTCGTTTATCAACAAAGGAGGTTTGTCGTTACTCCCTACCTCAGCATTGTGCTTGAGGTTTTGCACCATTGCAGTCAGATTGTTGTTTGTCATTTCAGAAAACAACAGTAGGTTACCAAGCAAGAACTATGTCACTGAAAAGATTTTCTAAGTCCAAAGTCGGAGAGAAAAACACGGAGTGGAGTGTCTGAGCTTTAATCAGAGTGTGAAACCCGGATCACAAAACCTGAAATAAAACACAAGCAGAAAAACTCGGACGCTGCCCTGTTAGGAATTTAAACTCAGACCACCTAGTAAAAGAAGAAAAATTCGGACTCCCTAACAAAACACAAAGTTCGGACTCTATTAATAAATAAAAGCTAAAAGTCGGACTCTATCTAAGAATATTCTAAAATTTGGACAACCAATAAAAATTCGTACTAACACCACTAAAGTTCAGACCAAAAAGAAAGAAAAAAAAATCGGATACTAGTAAACTTGATGATATAAAATTCGGACTCACTAAAGAAATTAAAGTTCGGACTATCTAGAACCTAGGACTTAAAATTAAAATTCTAATTAATAAAAACAACTCAGACTTCTAGAACCTAGGACTTAAAATTCTAATTAATGAAAACAACTCAAACTTTAAGGCTCATAATAAACATCGGACTTAACAAACAACAAAGAAAAAAATTCGGACTAATTAAAAAGTGATAAAAGTCGGACTCTATAAAATTTAAAATTCAGACTCTACTACCAACACTTTAAAAGTCGGACACCTAGGAATATAAAAATCAGACAAGAAGGTTTGAAACTCAGAACAAAGTAAGAGTTTCACAAAACTCAGATCCAGTAACCAATCTCCGGACTATCTCCCCAATGTGACTTCACACTGGTTCAACAATACCCCGGAGACACAAACACAGAATTTTAAACCACGGACAAAGCTTCCAAAGATCAAACAAGAAATCTTTTTCACCCTAAAACACTGTATGAACAAAAACCAAAACCCCTGTAAAAACCCAGATGAAGATTAACACTAAAAATCACCAAACTACTCAAAATCCATCACCAAATCACTAGAAATGAATGAAGAATCATGAATAAAACACAAAAGCTCACTAAACACTCACTAAACCCTATCAAAGATTGAACTTTTCTCACAAAAACCTTCAAACTAAGAAACACCTACAGTAGTATGAGCACACTGCTCTGATACCACTTGTAAGGCCTCCTAATCCAAGATCTCACTCAGCTAAAGCAACCAACATGTGTGCGGTATCCACCTGATGATCAACCACTGTAGATGAAACACTAGAATGCAAAGATTTGTGAGAGGAATCAAGAATACACAGAGTATTCTTGATGAGGAAGATGAATGACGTCACACACACAGTAGCCGCCAGACAAACACACACAATGATTAGGGTTAGAAAGGTGCACAGAATTTCACACAGAATCGCCTCCTTGTCTATTCCACAAAAAGGTATATATACAAGGCAAACCCCGGACTTTCAAGACAAACTAGAAAGCCCGGACAAACAAACTACACAAAGCAAAACTCTGACTTTTGTCCTAAACAATAACTCAGACAAAAGACTATTCTAAAACTTGGACAAAATGTCTAAGGATAAAACTAGGACTATCTTTCAATGAATGTACAATAAAGACCCTACTAAATGGGAGACATGCACTTATCACCTAAAGTGCATTAACAGAATTGACAAGTCAAAAGATTCACGAGCATAACTCAATGGAGAGTTCAATCCAATGGGGAGTTTGTTAACACACTACCTAAATGAAAAGGGAGTTTGTTGATACACTTTCTACTTACGACGCGTGAAGACTTTGAAGATCCTCCGACATGAAAGACACAGAAGACAAATCCTCACGAGTAGCATCCAAGGGGGAGTTTGTTGGTACACTTTATGTGGACGCGACTCGACTCGGTTCGATTCGGTTCGGGTCGACTCGGTTAGGTCCGGCTCAAGCCCGAAGACACGACATTCCTCCGTCGTGCGCCCCAGAGTTCGACACGCGAAGCACGGAGCGCCGCGAGTCAAGTCCCGTTTACACATCACCATGACATCATCATTGTGATGTCATGGTGATGTCACAACCTTTGACTTATCTTGAAATTGTGCAAACATTTAGAACAGAAACGTGTATGGGCCGTATCTAATTGATGTTGGGCTTTGACTTGTCTTTGGATCAAGCAACTTCATTTGGGCTTTGAGTATCATATGGGCTTCAACTTAAACAACGAAACAAGTTTTAGAGTTAATATGTGTGTCGACGAAACAAGGTGTGTTTCGTCGACTTTGTTGTTTCGTCGTGTCCTTTATGCGTTTCGTCAGTCTGTGTCTGTGTCTAGTATAAATACCCCTCACAGTTTCTGTGTGAAACTGATGAGCGCTGTGAGACTTTGAGAGAGAGTATGTAAACATTGTTTGTATATGTTTGTATCCGTTCTCATCCCTAATCAATAGATATTGAATCTTTTGGTTACGCGTGTGTTTTACACTTTGTTTGGTTTGCACCGTCACGGGGATTCCGCACCCGTTACCGTATTTGTGATAAACAAGGATAGGTTTTCGTTATCGATCCCCGGAAAAACGGGACCTATAATCATTATTAAAATTCATAGAAGCTAGACTGTGTTTGTGATAAACAGGGACTAGGTTTCGTATTCGATCCTACCTACAAAGCTAAATGGTAAATGGTAAATCAAAGTTCGCGTACGAGAGTTTTTTTTGTGGGGGGGGGGGAGAGAATTTTGTGGATTGACGACAGCTTTGAGAGGAACAGTGGATGCAGGAAGGGCAGCCGCCTTTTGGCGGCTGTGCATGGTTCAAGGCATGAGCGATTCGGTGGTTTTCTCTAAATGAACGATTCGTAGGGTTGAACATTTTTCTTAGGTTATTCATTATTGGATTTGTTTTTGACATTGACAATGTCTATAAACAAATTGATGTGTTGGTTTATTTAAACTATTTGCATGTGAAAAAAAATCTTATTTTTTTTTAACATAGAATGGGCAAAAAATAAGTGTCATTTTTACACCATCTATCCACTTAATTAAAGTTATGTCATTGACTAAATGTTCTGGATTCTAAAACGAATTTATATCCTATATAATATAGATAGCTTTTTAATGCATAAATAATTGTAAAGGAGAGTCAAATAAATTAATGTTGATTAATTATTTTTTTCTTAAATAATAACATGAGAAGAAAGAGACATTATGATAATAGAAATAATACCATTAGGGTCGTTTGGTTTACAGATTTTAAAGGAATTGAAATTGCAATTGCAATTATGATAATAGAAACGGGCCCTTAGATGCCCCACAGTTTGCACATTAATAATCGATACTACTTATCGTTATAATCAATTTTTCTTACGTTTGATCAAAAACAAAGTACACAAACAATTTATTTTGGTTTAAGACTAGCTAATTATAATCAATTTTTCTTACGCTTGATCAATAACAAAGTACACAAACAATTTATTTTGGTTTAAGACTAGCTATGGTACTCATATGCCCCCAATGGTTTTCAATTTTCACCATCTTTAATAGAAAGAGGGTTCAAAACCTTTTAAACATCGCCCAGACTCTTTGGCATAGGCTTGGTTTTGGGCTTGATAAGCAGAACCCAAGTGAATCTAGAAACCACCCGCTTCGCCCATAAAAACCAACAATGCGGCCTCCATTTGTTGAGAAATTAAAGGGTGTTCCTTCTTCGACCCCAAATGGCCCAAGTGTTCTTTTGTTGGTCTTGAAAGTGAGTGATCGAATCACCGGACTACCTCCATAAACCACACGACAACAGTGCCCACTAACACTTACTAAGACCTCCTCGGGAAATTGCAACTTGATCTGACATTAACACATAAGAAATTACATAAATTAGTTTCCAACATTAAATACCGTACATGGAGATTTGGTGCAAATGTATCTACCTGGGCTGATTTGGTTCCACCAAAGCCACCATGTTTTTCAGCGAGAAAGGGTTTACCATTGTTATCATATGTTACACGGATTGAGTCGATGCAGCTTCCGTATACGAGAGTTATTTCTCTAACTCCATTGTGTGCTCCATCTTCCCATTCATCTCCTCCATTTCCTCCCCATGCTCCCAATTGCTTGCTCTTATCCTTTGGTATTTAAATACTAGTTACAAATTTATTTAAAAAAAAACTGTAAATTAGAGGTGAACCGGAGTAAGGGATTCATACCATGACGAGTCCAGAAATTTGCTTGAAAAATATACCCCCAAAGAAGGATTAATAATCTGTTTGTGTATGATGGATTATGCTTCAAACAAATTGCGATCGGTATATATATAGCAAAACAAAGTACAACTGGGCTAAGCATCTGATTCTGATCTCATTATTTATTCCAATTCCGATTTTCTATCAATTCCATTCCACCACAGAGATCTTTGTTTTGTGTTACATACATAAAACATGCAAGATACTGGTTCCATTATAAGATAGTTTAAGTATACAAAACATGCATCTACATTAGACAGGAGGTTGAATATATATATATATAATACACCTTTTGGGCCACCCAGTCCATGAATATTGCTTACCCTTTTCATTAATTAATTAACTAGTAATATTCCTCGCGCGTTGCGGCGGGTCTACAGTTAGTATCGGTTCGATTTATGACAAGATCGGTATGATTTCAGCACTCGGTATAGTAATTAAAAGATACAACCAAAAAATAAAAATAATGATATGACCAAAATGATGTTCACATGTGTTTTACAATGCTTGAAAACCATAAAAACAAATAGTGGTTCCAATAATAAAGATACATGCCAATGTTGTTCGGTCGAAATCGACAGGGCATCGATGTTGCTAAGACGGTGTCAGTTTAGTTAGTCATGGTAGGGATATGGTATCAACACTCGCTATAGCTTACAATATATAAAATATACTCTATACTACTACCGAAGTTGTGCACACGGTATTGGTTCATTTCGTCACAATAAAAAACAAAAAAATCAATTATATTTTACCCGTTCGATTCTAACAAAACTTATATTGAAATATAAATAAAATAAGCATGTCGCATCAGAATTTATAAGGCATTACTTATATTATTAAAATAATGTAAAGGATAAACGGTGTCGACATATAAAAAATACAAATAAAAATAAGCATGTCGCATCAAAATTTATAAGCCATATATTACTTATATTATTAAAATAATGTAAAGGATAAAGGGCGTCGACATAAAAGAAAATACTAAATGTAGATAAAAAAAATAGATACGTCGTAATTGCATACTCAAAGAAATTATAAAATATCGTTTTGAAAAAAGTTATAATAGAAAAACAAAATATGTTTAATTAATATAATAAAATAAACAAAAGGTAGAAATAACATATTAGCAAACAAAAATTTTGATTACTATTCATCACCAGTTTCTTTTAATAGTTATAGTTTTTTTAGGTCGCGCGTTGCGGCGAAACCGTGCAAATGATAATGTAAAACAAACGTGATTTGAAAATAAAACATATTGTTTTAAAAGTCAAACCATTAGAACGGTTTAGTTTATTATCGTATCGTTTTATGATACTAAATAAATACTTTATTTAGACTACAACTTAGTTTTTAACACAACTTATAACAGAATGTCAGGGAAAAATCAAGCACAGCTACATACTTAAATTTTTAGGAAAAAGTTATAAACTTAAATTATTAAAGAAGAATCAAATTTATCGATAAATTAATATATGTTCTAAAAAAGAAAAAAGAATAATTAAAAAAATGGTATAGGAAATATACGGTTTTAAATTGGGAAAAAAATTAAAAATATGTTATTAAAATTAAATATAATAATAAATTATTATAATATATTAAATAAAAGAAAAACAAAAAACTATATATTTTTATAAAAATAAAGTTACTATTCATCGTCTTTCGTCAACACATACCAAATAAATACTTTATTTAGAGTACAACTTTGTTTTTAACAAAACTTAATGTCGGGGAAGAATGAATACAACTACGTACTTAAGTTTTTAGAAAAAAGTTATAAACGTAAATTATTAAAGAAGTATCAAATTAATTGATAAATTAATATATGTTCTAAAAAAGAATTATTAAAACATGGTATAGGAAATATATGATTTAAAAAAAGAAAAAAATAAAAATATGTTATTAAAGTAAATATAATAATAAACAATTATAATATATTAAATAAAATAAAAAACTATATATTATTATAAAAATAAAGTTACTATTCATCGTCTTTTGTCAACAATATTTATACTAGAGGAATTCCCTCGCATTACGCGGCGGGAATTCGGTCGGTATCAATTTGGTTCGTTATATTATCGGCCCTCGCCATAGCAATAGAAAAAATAAAACAAAATATAAGGGTCTTGATATGCCCAAAAGGACTTTGACACATGTTTAACATCGATTGAAAACCATAAAAACAATTATCGGTATCGCTTATGATTATTTCAATATCGATGTCGGTACTCATGTTGTTCGCGTGGAATCAGCGCGGTTCATCACGGTACTCTACCATACCTACATTTGTATAGATTACGATACAAAAAAGAATAGAAACTTTATTTTGAATACAAATTTTGATTGAAAACCATAGAAACAATTACGGGTACCAGTTTCGATCATTTCAGTACCGATACTAGTTCTGATGTTGTTCGATTGGAATCGGCTCGGTTCATCACGGTACCATACGATACCTGGACGTGTATAGTTTACGATGCAACAAAAACACTCTATTTTGAATACAAAACTATATTGAAATGTCGAGAAAAAAAGTAAACAAAATTGTTTATTCAGGTTAAAAAAAGTTAACAAATGCATGTTATTAGAGAAAAATAAAATTAAATAGAAATTAAATCGGATAAAGCGTATATAACTGATACATATACCGGTTTGAATAATACCAATAACGGTGCCAGTGTTTTGTTTGAATCAGATCAATTAGTCACGATATTGGTACGATATCAACACTCATTATAAGTTACGACTAAAAAAACACTCTATTATTTACTTTTATGCTATTAGTTCGTTTAAATAAATCTCATTACGACAAATATGTATATTTTAATTCAAATACATCAGACATTAACCAATTTGATGGCATTAATAGGAACAACAACAATAATTAATGTTATTTTAAAATAATCGAATACTATAAAAAATGAATTTAAGTGAATTCACTATTCATCCTAGCTTTAAAATCATATGTATAATTAGTAGGCGCCTTGTGAAAAAGATATGAGATATGTCAATCTTAATTAATTACATATCTAAGGTTACTATAAAAATAAACTTAATATACTAAACGTAAAAAGTGAAGGAGAGCACCTTTTTTTTCGTTTTTTTATTATTATCCCATATTGTTAAACATGTGTTTTAGTTTTAGAATCTAAAAAAATTGTGTATCTACACTCGTAGAGTAATTATGTGACCACTCTAGTGCAATTGCACATAATTACAAAGTAAATACATGACTTTTTTTTTCTACTAAACATTATACTTAAGTAGATGAAAACAAAATTCCAAAAAACAAAATTCTTTCTTCACTTCTCATGTTTAGTATGTTAACACCCGTTTAAATTTGATCTTTACCTTATAAAACTAATTCATATAGAAAACCTATTTTATATAAATTCCCAGCATTTTTTTTTTGTATTTGAAATACAAACATGTCATCCATATATTCCAGCACATGTTTTTGTTACATAAAACATGCATCGATTCCGTATCGATCCGGTTCCATTCCAACACATGTTTTTGTTAATAAAACACACTAGTTAATTAGTGGGTTTGAGAAAAAGATTCAATATTGTATTCATCGGATGGATCGACTTGAAACAAAAATCATTGGTGAAAAGTTCTCATATAGTAAATATATTATGGGAAAGTTATTGTACAAATAAACTGAATGTACAAAACATACGAATTGCATGAAAAGGAAAAAGTAGGCGGCGGCATTTTTGTAATTATCAGTAACTATCAAAGTTACTCTACAAATATACCTGTAGAGTACTTTTAATCTTTTGTAGAGTAATTTTGTAAAACGGTCTCGTAGAGTAATTTTGTTCTTGTAGGGTAATTATCAAAATTACTCTACAAATGATACTGTAGAGTAATTTTGATCTTTTGTAGAGTAATTTTGTAAAAAGCTCATGTAGATTATTTTTGGTCTTGTAGGGTAATTATCAAAATTACACTAACCCCCTCCCCCCCCCCCCAAAAAAAAAAAAAAAAAAAAAACCTAACCCCCCTCTCCCCCCCACCCCTCAAAAACCTAAAAAAACCTAACCCCCCTCCCCCCCCCCCCCCCTCAAAAACCTAAAAAAACCTACCCCCCCCCCCCCCCAAACTAAAAACTAAAAACTAAACCATAAATCCATACCCCATAACTAAATGCTAACAAAATTAATCTACAAGATCAAAATTACTCTATATGATCATTTTACGAAATTACTCTACAAAAGATCAAAATTACTCTACAGTTTTTTGGGGGTTAGTGTAATTTTGATAATTACCCTACAAGAACAAAATTACTCTACAAAATATCAAAATTACTCTACAGGTTTTTGATAAACTTACAGGGTAATTTTAATTCACCTGTAAAAGTAATTTTGATACAGAGTAATTTTGTAAAATTACTCTACAAGAGTAATTTTGATAGTTACTCATAATTACAAAAAGGAAAATTAGTTTTTAATAAACCAACCTTTGTCCCGTTGGTAAATAATAATCTAACCTACGTAATTGGTATACAATAATCCTACCTATCAACATGTTGGTACTCAATAAACTTCGTTAATTTTTTTAACTGAAGTTAATTTTTAAGTTTTATTTATTACACAAAAAGTCCATTTGTAATTTACTAGTTTTAACTATTTTATAAAACAAAAAAAAACCTCAAGGGACTGTTTGTCTAATAAATAAAACTTAAAAACTAACTTCAGTTAAAAAAAAATTAACGGAAGTTCATTGAGTACCAACATGTTGATAGCTAGGATTATTGTATACCAATTACGTAGGTAAGATTATTATTTACCAACGGGACAAAGGTTAGTTTATTAAAAACCAATTTTCCTTACAAAAATGACACCGTGCTTTTTTATCTTTTCCTTCGGTTCGTATATTTAGTGCGTTTAGTTTATTTGTATTTGATATTTATTCAATATATTAAGGGTCCTAATATTAACACATGGGAAAAACTTATTTACACATGGTGTATACGGGCCGTATACTGTTATACGGCCCG
>JARYGA010050753.1:0-31296 GCA_030545235.1 Helianthus tuberosus | reverse complement strand
ATATAGGGAGAAGATCATGCGAGAACCACCTCTTATTGCGAGAACCGCGAGAACCAATGTGAACACAACCAAAAATGCCTAAAAATAGCTAAAAATCACACAATTTTTTTTAATATTTTTTATATAAAAATCGTTACTTTTCGAAGCAAAAAAAAAATTAAAAATTTTTTTGGCCACTAAAAGTAGCGGTTTGAGCATAAAAAATATTAAAAAAATTTTTAGATTTTTTTATGATATTTTTAGGTTTTTTGGGGGTTTAGTTTTTAGCATTTTAGCTTGGGGGGTGGGGTGGGGGGGGGGTTAGGTTTTTTTTAGGGGGGGGGGGGGTTAGGTTTTTTTAGGTTTTTTAGCTATTTTAGGTTGTGTTCACATTGGTTCTCGCGGTTCTCGCAATAAGGGTGGTTCTCGCATGAACTCCTCCATATATATATATATAGAAAGTATATTGTACATTATGGCTTAACGTACTTCATGTATAACAACGTGCGTGATTAATGTTTTCAATATGCGTGATTATTGTGTTTCAACTTGCGTGATTTTGGATTTTTGAGTTATAACGTGCGTGATTTTAAAATGAACGTGCGTTATTACCTGTCGTACGTGATGTATGTTAAGCCGTAATGTACGTTAACCTTCCTCTCTCTCTCTATATATATAGGGTCGGGATTTAGAGAAAACGATGAAAAGTGTGAGAACGCTTAACGATCGTCCGATCAAAACAATCTATGGACTAGATTGGCGCGGTGGCGTTTTTGTAAAAAACATCAATTTTATTACGTGGACGCGCTTCATTAAGGGTAAAAGGGTATTTTGACTACTCCACACAAAATGCCATCTCATGAAATAAAACGCCAAAAACAAAAATCACAGACCATTCTAAGTAAAACGCCATTAAATATAAAACGCCACACTTAATTATAGTAAAATCCCGCCAAACAAATCCTATATATACAACATCTCAGACCTTTAATTAAAAACACACAAAAACCCAAACGTCATATTTGATATAACCCATTCTCCTTAGAAACACCAAAATACCCAAACATCATATATCTTCTACCCCAAAACGTTTTTTTGAAATTTAGTTTGGCTGTCAGTAAGATTTCGCTCAATGAAATAGACAAAATCCTTAAGTGAGGATATTGTCCATTTCATTGAGTAAAATCTTATTGACTTATCCTAAACTTCCATCCAATTTATAACGCCAGAACATACAAAAACATTATTGAGGTTTGTTGTAAATAAAGTTTAGCTGTATGGGGTGGACAACATTGTCAGTTATCTTTCTTAACCGAGGATTAACAATGTTGTCCATCTCATGCAGCAAAACATTATTGATTTTAGCATGATCAAAATTTGAGGGTTAAGGTGATCTTACTTTGTGGCGTTCTTTTTATCGGTAAAACGCCAAAAAAGTTAAAAAAATCAAACATCGTTGATTGTAAAAATTCAAGATTGTTGGCTGAAAGATCTAAACTTAATAACATTTTGCTGCATGATATGGACAAATCTTCAAGAAAAAGATGCTGATGTCAGACTGTGTGCTTCCAAACTGCAACACAAAAAACTACTTGAAAAAAAAAATGAATCATACGAAAGTCGAACCAGCCAGTTAATATGATTCAAAAAAGAAGAAAGAGACTGGTGACAAAGAAGATTTGGAAGATCAATTGTTTATGTATTTTTTTTATTTTCCTTTTCAGTTAATTGTTATATAATAAAAACGCCATATATAATAAAAACGCCAAAACAGATAAAATGCTTGTTTAAACGATATCATCCAGTTAAACGGCACCAAAAAACTCCCAAACTATAATAAAATTACTTTGAAAAATTATTATAAAAAACCCCAAAAAAATAATAATAAAAAATAAAAAGCAAACTTGAAAATGTAACTAGAAACAGTAAATACAAAATCAGTAATACTGAAGAATCTAAAACGCCAAACTTGAAAGATGGGACGTGTTACAGACTTCAGAGATAAAGCTTATCAAAAACATTAATTACAAAACAGTAACTCAAAAGACGAATACTTTATTATAATAATGCACCGCCTAATTTAGGCGCCAAAAAGACATCCTATAAAATGATACGTCTCAGCAACTTCCATTTGATCAAACCAAAAAAACAAACGCCAATACTACTAAATACCACCCACTGTAAAACGCCAACAAATAAACTGAATGAATTGTTATCAGAGGGGAGTAACTCAGAAAGATTTTGCTGCATGAGATGGACAAAATTTCAAGAAAAAGATACTGATGCCAGTCATATGGCATTTGGTATTTTTTGTTCTTGAAGAAGGTTTGGATGAGGAGAAGAGATTAATGACACTGAAGAGTGGGTTCACTATAAAGATGAAGATCCAGATAAAGAAAAAGCGAAAAACCCACTTACACGCCATAGATCTATGTCCCCAGACATCCACAAAAAAACCAGTTCAACAGACGAGCAGGCGAAAAAAATCAAACCGATGGGTTTGTTAAGTTATACATAAAACGCCATATATTTGGTGACAGTTCTTGTACTATTAAAGAAGACAGAGACTGATGACAGTGAATATTGGGAAAAGAGATCCGATTATGATTTTTAATTTATTTCCTTCCCTTGTATTTTTTTTCCTGTGGATGAAGTATAATTAAAAATAGTAAAACGCCAAAATGTTTATAAAAAATAATAGAACAATAGGTCATCTTGTTTAAAACCCCTTGGAAAACGCCATTCAAATAGATTTCCTGCCCCTCTGGGTTCCAATGGCATACGATGTGAATAAACGCCAAAATGTTGATACAATGAAACCATTAAAACGCCATTAATTATTGAATTTGGTTAACGGCAAAAATCTTAAAAACCAAAAATTAAAACAACATTGGGAAAAAGCGGAATTGTAAAAGCAGAAGATGAAAGGACAAAAAAGCCCCTCCGCCCTTTTCTAAGCGGCGTGACACGTGTTGGGCCAGGAAGCGTTCTCACCGTTCTCACACTTTTGAGCGTTTTCTCCCGAACCCGTTTATATATATATATATATATATATATATATATATATATATATGGATAAATTAATTATATTTAGTCGAAGTAGAATATATAAACATAGAATCCCTATTCCATCGTATTTGTTTTATTCATACTCACTTCGATCATTAACAGACTATGCCTAAGGAAGTAGATAATATTGCTATTGGTTTGACACCCGCCCAAATTTGACCGATGATGGCATTATTTAGGTATCAAAACCAATTTTATTAAATTGTTTTGAGTCTTGTCAAGTAGGTATGATCATTGAAAATTTGTGTATTCATATATGCTTAAATTCTATCATGGGCTTATGATTTGCTACTTTTTTATTCATATTATACGTACAAGATTGAGACTTTACAAGCTTGATGATTCATATACGACGCTTTTCGATTTAGACTCAATAAACAAAACTTTATTTTATGTTATGTTATATTTGAAAACAATTTGATTCCACTATTTGACATTTTATTTGGTATGATTAAATACATCAATTTTAATAGTACCATGAGTTATGAACAATCTATACACCTAGACGTATTCTACCGTCAGTTGGGGTGTTACACACATAATTTGCATCCCTATGTTAAACAGATGCTTCACCTCCGAGCAGATGTTCTTCCAATTGGCCACTTCACCATAAGCAATCACCTTTTCAAAGTGTGCGCTTCACCTGAGGGCTCACTTTTCATTAGTAGTCACAAATTAGGCCCTAACAGTCTGTCCTTCACTTGTGATTGTTAATCCCATTGACATTTGATAGTCACAAGTCATAAATTAAGTCCTAACATTAAGAAATTTGAATATCATGAATGCGTAAATTATATGTTATCACCAATTTTAGTTAGTGCAACCTGTTGGTTGTTGAATCCTAACATTACTTCAAACTTAAAAAGTTGGAATAACATCAAACGTCTATTGATTTAACAATATGAATAACCGTCGTACAAGGAAGGATGACAAAATGAAATTAACATGACACACTATGTTAATTAGCTTGCAAGGAATGGGTGACAAATGGGACGATGACCATATTTTTCATTCATCTCAAGGCCCCATTATCATATATCACATCGATTGATTTGATTTTCTACTACAAGTAGATATGAGAAGGGAACTAGCTATAAGTAGAATTACTTTCTAGTACTTAATTTGCCCAAACAACTTACTAAAAGAGACAAGTCAAAAATAAAAGGATGTATAAAATACAAACTGAGAACACTAAACATGACTAATATTTGTAGCTCATATCAGTTTGTTAATTAAAAGTTATTAACGTTTATTTCATATGTAGTATAGGCCAGCCTTCTAACAGATTTTAGCATAATAGATTCAAAACAAGGATTGAAATATACTTGTTATTGGCATACGGTGAGAAGCGAATGGTACGCTAAAATCTTTAATCAAATCTTCACCGATATTGAAAAGTTAAATAAAAAATAGCTATCAGTAGCACATATTATTTCTTAAAAATATTTTAAGTTTGTTGGTGATAGAATGTAGGAAAAGTTTTGTGGATATTGAGAAAGTTGATAGTTAAAATTTTAAAGATTAGAAAAGATAAGATCGTAGGTGTTTCACTACGCTTCAAAGTGTGAAAATACTACATATTCTTCACACTTTTTAAGTGTGTGTATATAACTGGGTTGTTAGTGTTTTTTTATACGGGGATGTTAGTATAATCTTTCAAGTCAATCATTTTGCTAATGTTTACAATGCAACAAACTCATTTTAAGCGAAACCAATCCAATAATTTAATCATGGCGTCCACCACCGGTGCTACTCCAAATGAACCTCCAATAATGAGTATACCTCTGGCTGGCTCATTGACTACTGGCGCGGTCCCTAATGATTGTCCAATCTCAAAGACTGAGGGAGGAACAATCATATCATCGTCATCAACTCATCCATTACTCGTATTCGCGTAACGTGGGTCAACCGAACTAGCAAAAGCAGTAGGGCCGACAAAGAATGACGAAGTGAGATCAACCATGTGAACAAGCTGTGAGGTAGTGCGTGGTATCTCTGGTAAAACGGAGGCTGGAGAGGTCTCGAATTCATGCTCACTGTCGGAGTCGTGTATCTCGATAATCTCGTGTGAGTGCGCCATCTATGACACAATGTAACCATACTAAGTAAGTGTGTGTTCAAATGAAAAGCAACATATAAGGCATAAATAAATAGATTAACACGTATGCACATAAACTATTCATAGTTTTCATACATGATCCAAATCCATGTTTATTTAATTATTGGCTTGGTGAATTTTGGGATTTGATTCTCAAAATTCTTCGGTTGGAGTCTAGAGTTTTTCTAGTGAACTTTTAGTTCTCTCACAACCATTAACTCTGATACCAACTTATGTCACACCCCCAAAAACATCACAACGGAAATACAAACGTGGCAGTGACGGAGGTTGGTACCCATAATATCTTTGTGGGCGATGCAATATTTATTTTAGACATGTAACTTAATTAAAACTTAACATTTAAAGTTTTAAACGTAAACACGACATAATTTAGTTGTTTGATCCCTTATCGATCTTACTACAAACGGTCCCAAATAGTTTTAAAAGTTGTCCAAAACATTATTTAATATGAAATTGCATCAACAACCACAAGACAATCCAAAATCCCAAAGCCGAACACATGTACCTAAAGAACACGTAAAAATCAAGTGTCAACACAAATAGGTTGGTGAGTTCACTTATTCAAATTACAATCAATTTGTTTAAGGAAATCTTTCTTATTACGAATTTTCATGTCAAAACCATTCATATATTTTAAGAAATTCAAATTAATTTCCTTATTAAAATCTAAGGGTCAGTTCAGTTCTCAGTTCTCTGGTCGCAAGAGTTTTATGAAAACCTTCGGCGCAAATCATCTTCCCATAGGTTTATTTATATATATATATATATATATATATATATATATATTAAATTTCAAGCATCAAGTTTCAGATTCATAGGGTTGCAAGGCCTATGAACTATATATTAACAATAAGGCTATAAGGAACGCTAAACAATTTCAGTATATCGATTCATCGTTTGACTTGACACAGAGCTACCGGTCACGATGGGGTGGTTAACCCGATAGATCTACCAACAATTCTACGCATACTTATATTAATGATTAAACGGTTAAATTCGTGCAAAGTGCCTCGAATTAGGTAACTTATGGTGCCTGCCTCATAATATATATATATATATAGGGGAGGGCTAAAATGAAAACCACCTCCAGTTGTAAGAACCATGAGAACTGTAGGATCGATTTCTGACCTGAATGAGTCGATCAGAAGAATTTTTGCTCGATACGAGAGGCGGAAACAAACGTATCAAGTTCAATTCAGCTAGATATTCACTTTAAACTGTCCTTTAATTGATTTAATTGATTTGGCACACCTAGTATTTATAGGCAAGGTGATTTCGCACGGAATAGCACAAACAAAATCACATTCACACGAAATTACAATTTCGTGTGAAATTAGCAAGTGATTTCGTGTGAAATTACCTCCCAACCTATTTTTGACATATTTCTCGTACTACGTGCCCTGAACTATCTATCTACATACAATACAATACAAGACTAAGTCGACAGACGGATGCACTAACAAGAACCACTTTCTAGCCTTTAGATCAAGAAGATGGATGGATGGGATTAAAAGTATTTAAAAATAATATTAAGTATTTTTGTCTTATTATGTCTTTAATATTTTAATCCAAAAGGGTATTTTAGTAAAATTACTCTATTTTGTCTTTTTGTCTTTATTGTTTTATATTACTTTTTTGTATTATTATATTAGTTTTTTATTTTTTAAACATAGTTTTTTTATTAAGCATTTTCAAATTCAGATTTTTTACAGATTTTTACGTTTTACGTTTTTACGCCCGGCTATTTCACGCCTCGTTTTTTAACGCGCCGTTTTTACGCCCGGCTTTTTCACGCGTCTTCTTTCAACGCGCCGTTTTTACGTTAACGTCTTTACGTTTTACGCGCCGGGTTTTTACGTTAACATTTTTTTACGTTAACATTTTTTTACGTTTTACGCGCCAGTTTGTTACGTTAACATTTTTTTTACGTTTTACGCGCCGGTTTTTTACGTTAACGTTTTTACGTTTTACGCGCCGGTTTTTTACGTTAACATTTTTAAATTCAGGTTTTTTACGTTAACGATTTTTACGTTTTACGTTAAAAAGTTTACGGTTTAACTTTTTTTTTAGAAAAACTTTTTTACGAAAAAACGAACGCACCCAGAAATCGCACACTCGGGAGGTGTGTCTGTCACACCCCGAATTCCACGAGTCACCGGTGGGCCCGGTGGGGAGTATCGTGACGTGGTTAGCAACATAATAGTCAAACAACACAATATTTGAAATGCACAGCGGAAGCAAATGTAAGATATATTTCAACTGAATAAATATTGTAATATCATGTATCACAAACAGTCGAAAGTTTATCCACAGAAGGATCAAAAATAAATAGGAAACAGTAGTTCAACAGACGATAGGCATCTTAAGCTTGCGAGACTTTTTATTGATGCTAAGGAGAAAATTCCAGCCAATTACGAATAGTACCTGCATTTAATCTTTTTGGGAAAATACGTCAGTTTACACTGGTAAATACAATCAACTGACTCATTTTAAAAATGATTAAAAATTGATTTGGATGCACATGGCATAAACATTTTATAACTTGGGATAATTATTTAAATATATAAACTTGTAAAAGAATTACATGTTCCTTATGCGTTCAGTATCCCGGATCGTTCAGGGTTAAAGATCAATAGACACACCACATAATCTATTTATGCACTGACGAGTGTACGCCTACACTCTGTGCTTAGGTCGTGGCCATTTCGTAAAATGATGCCAAGGATATCCGGGACATGGTCATTAACCCCCCAAAGGCTTTAAGCAAACAAAACAATTTAAACGGGCCGATTAAAATTCAATTAACCACCATACGATGGAAGATTTAATGCCCGACCAAGTGGTATTTTATATACCGTACCCCAAGCCCGTATAAGGGAAAATAAGTTAAAAGTATTTACTTTTGCAAGTATAATTCACAAACAGCAAATGCAAGTAGCTTTTACTGGTCCTCCTATTCTGGAACGAAGGTTTATAATAACCTATTAGAATCCTAACGGGTCTTTAGTTAAGCTTAAGCTTAGACTGGTTAATTTTACGGTTCAAACGCACGATTTGGAGAAGACCAGAATAGAATGTGATTTAGACCCAACAAGATTGAACACTTGTCTTATATGGGTAAACTAGGCACATTCTGAATTTTGGGGTAAAACCGATAAGGTTTGACCCGTTTCGGCTAATTTATGTAAACTAGTTACATAAGCCGAAACGTACGCGCAAGAGGCGTAACGGGTAGTCATAAGGGTCCTAACCAGGTTTCCTAAGTTAATATGCCTCAAATATGTTGTGATATCAGTAGGATACCTTCCATTATGCCCAAAACGAATTTAAACACAAACTATGCCCCGTAGGGGTAATTTGGTCATTTATAATGTTATAAAAGAGTTTAAGTATTAACCTGAGTTACAGGTCTGATGAAATCAGCAAAGATACTCAATTTAATAAGTTATAACAGTAGGGTAAAGTATATATGTGAAATTTATCAATTATAACCAAACTATGCACCGTAGGGGCATTTTGGTAATTTCACATAAGCCGAAAAACTCAAAACTGAAGTCTGAGTTAAACAACTTTTGCTTACTGTTAAAATATTATAATTTACCTAAAATATCAGTAGGTATCAACCCTTGTATGTTTAAAATAGTTTTAGTACATACTAAGCGTTAAAAACGCTTAAAAAGGCGATTAGGAGCCGTTTCCGGGTTCTATATGGAAAACTGATATTTTTATTATTCCAGAAGGCTTAAAATAATTTATTTATCATTTAAAATCAGTAGCAAAAGGTTTGGAGTCAATTAGATATGTAAAACTCATTTTATAGCCCGTAAGGGCAAAACCGACAATTACCGGATTAAGCCTATGACTATAAGTTATGCTCAGCCTAAAATTAATTAAAAATCTTCAAAAATCCCAAAATAATATATTATATCAGTGGGTAAAGAGTTTGATATCGAAAAGTAGGATTAAATAGGCTATACGCTAATTACGCCGTTTAATCGCTAAAGAAGCTTTCTAATTACGCTAATGAGCATAACTCTCAATCTACACCTCAAACTGATGTCAAATTTTGGGTGCAAGTTTATAATTCAGTAACTAAGGTTTCTACTCTTTTACATTTTCAAAAATCACGTTTTATGGTGAAAAGGGCATAATGGTCAACATATGAGCAATTAACGGAATCATGCATATTAATTGGTTAACTATTGAACCAAGGTGTATAATCACAGAGGGTTATACTATCATGTAACCTGGTCCAATTAAAGCTCTAAGGCATTTCTAAAACATACCAACACGGGTCAGAACTGAAAGTCAAAGCAAAAGTCAAACTATGCGACTTTCGGTTCCGAACCGGGTCTCTACTGAAAATTGTCGGGTTGAACATGTTTAGACATGTTCTTACACTAATTACCAAGTTATATTAATGATCAAACAGGTTGTATGTGTTCTACATTGCTAATTATGTATAAATTAGAAAATAAGCATTCTGTTGACTTTTTAATAACAAGTTTGACCCGACATTTGACCTAGTTAGAGTGGGAATCAGAGGGTGCCCTTTTAAGGGTTTAATGCCCACATAATTACCAACTTATAACTACTTTCAATTCGACTAATCACTGAACCATCAATGATTAATCGCTAAGTCAACCGTTAATTACGACGGTTTGACTTTTAAGCTAAAACTAAGCAAAAACTTAACTAAGAAAGGTTAAGCATACTTACTGAAGTCCTATGCACGATTAGTGATCACTTGAGTCTGCTTTGGAGCTCCAGAAATGATCAGAAATGCTGAAGGAAGGTGTGAAGAAATGGTTGCAATCTTGGTCCTTTATATAGTGCTCAAGAACTCATGGATTGTTGACACACAAGCCTAACAATGGCCATGGATCACTTCCAGATGTCCCTAAGTGTCTAGGGGTTGCTTAGGGGTCGTGCAAGATGTGGAAAATCGGATTAAAGTCGGTTAAAATGGCCATGGCAGACAAGAACCCAAAGAATTCGGAGCAGAAGGCCCCTCGCGGCACGCTTAGCCCCCCCTAGGGCCTTCGCGTGGCGCGACGCCCCTTCTGATCAAATCTTCAACTTTTGATTTTTATGTTTTGGTCCTTGGCTCTTGGGAACTTTGCTACGACTTTATTCCTTGCACTTTGAACCCTCCAAATTGACTTATAAGGGCTTTAAGACATATACCCACTTTGTTAAGTCCTCGGTTAACTTTATTGTTACCCGAAAAGTCATAACTTTCAACGTTGACGCTTTAACCCCTTGTATACGAATTTGATCATAACTTTCTCATACGATAACGAAACTTTATGAAATTTATATCATGCATTCTAGTGAGCATAATTAATTGTTACAAAGCATCGGGTTTGTCAAAAGGTCACTCAGAGGTATAACTTAAACATGTTGACACATTTAACCCCTGTAGTTTGTAATCTCTTACTTTCTTTCATATTTAGCTTCGTATGATCCATGATTTATTCGTTTGAAGGTATGAGCATCATGTAGGGTTAATGTACCATATATTTATTCACTGTTGACATTTAGAACTCGTATATTCACATACTTTCCATGATTGTCAACTTTAATCCTTCTATAACATTCTTTCACACGTGCAAACATATAAAACGTGTCAACACATTATAGGACGTGAATTTTCGAGGTGCTACATCCTCACCCCCTTAAAACAAATCTCGACCTCGAGATTTACTGAAATAAATAAGGGTACTTTTCTTTCATTGTGGACTCAACCTCCCACGTATATTCGGGACCTCTTCGGGCATCCCATTTGACCTTTACAATAGGCACATGCTTCCTTCGAAGCTTCTTAACCTGTCGATCCTCAATCGACAATGGTTTTTCCACAAATTTCAAGCTCTCATCTATATGCACATCTGTATGTGGTATGACTAGCAATTCGTCAGCTAGGCATTTCTTCATATTGCAGACGTGGAATACGTTATGAATACCACTGAGCTCTTCAGGTAAATTTAACTTGTAAGCCACTGATCCAACACATTCGATAATCTCGAACGGTCCTATGTACCTCGGGCTTAACTTACCTTTCTTACCGAATCGCATCACCCCCTTCCAGGGTGATACTTTAAGCAACACTTTGTCACCAACTTCAAATTTCATAGGTTTACGCTTTGGATTTGCGTAACTCTTCTGCCTATCCCGGGCAACTTTGAGACGGTCACGAATCTGGACAATCTTGTCCGTCGTTTCAAAGACTATCTCTGGTCCTGATAATTGGACATCTCCAACTTCCGCCCAACAAACGGGCGTTCTGCACTTTCTACCGTATAAGGCCTCGAAAGGCGCAACTTTAATGCTGGTATGGTAGCTATTGTTGTAGGAGAATTCGATTAACGGCAGGTGGTTATCCCAACTACCACCTAAATCAATCACGCATACTTGAAGCATGTCTTCCAAAGTTTGAATAGTATGCTCACTCTGACCGTCCGTCTGAGGATGGTAAGCCGTACTAAAATTCAAACGCGTGCCCAAAGATTGCTGGAAACTTTTCCAAAAATGTGACGTTGTTAGGCCCTAAAGTGTGAGACTGACGCATCAAATTAATACAACGAGCTATAGTTACGAACTGGGCTTTACCGGGTTAGTTTATGTTAGGTTTTGGACCTTTATAGGTCGCTTGGGCCAAGCTTTAGGCCATGTGGGCCAAGCAGGCCCAAGGGGAGCCCATGTAGGGAATTGGGCTTGAGTTAGTATATAAACAAGTTTTTAACTTGTTTTAGGGTTTGAACCTCATTGTTACAAAAGTTCTAAAGAAGCCAGAGAGAGGAGATTGTGGTGTAGGAACTTGTACCAGACGGTTTTGCTAGTTGATAGTAATAGAATCGTGTGCAAGTTTGAAAGTATTTCGGTATCGTGTTCTTCGTATTTTCAGTTTTTCGTGTTTATCTTGAATCACCAATTGATTGGATTCCGCACAATCTATTGGTTGTTTGATATCATTGAAAGATCCGGTTTACGGGACTTACAAGTGGTATCAGAGCCATTAGAACCTGTTTCTAGGCTCGATTTGATATCAAAGATTCAAGATTTTGAATTTTTGTTCTTCGCGTTCTTCGTAGTATTCATCGGTTTGTGTTTAAAATTTCAATATTTTGCTCTTTGATCTTTTTCAAAAATGTTAAAGGATTAAAAAAAAAAATCTTTTGTGTTTTCAAAAGAATTTGAAAAATATCCGGAAATTTTTTTTTTTTTTTTGAAAACTTTTAAAAGATTTTGTAATTCCTTGTTTCACGGAATATCTAGTTCACTCATCATTATCAGTTCAAATAATTGGAGATTTCGAGATCAGCTTGTTTTCGACACAAAAGATTTATCTGGTTTCGAGTCAATCCAGTCCAGTCGCAACCTTCACAGCAGGTCTCGAGTCATCTCTGTTCCATTATTTGAGTCGCAACGATCATCCCCGGAACCTGCAACTCAATCATCAGATCAGCAATCACCAACATCCACCATTTCTGATCAATCGAGTAGCAACTACTGTCTCGACACACATCATCGGCTTTCAAGGTCTCGAGTCATCTTCTTCCCAACGGTCTCGAGTCGCAACCTCGGTTCCGACTCGCATCCAATCTTTCCAATTCCGAGTTCTCGAGTTGCAACCACTGTCTCGACTCACAACAGGTCACGGTTTCGAGTCACGGACTCGAGTCATCTTCTTCCGAGTGGTCTCGACTCATCACCTCGCTGTCTCGACTCATCACCTCACCGGTCTCGACTCACAATCTCAGCTCCGACTCGCAACTACCTTCATATCTCCGATCACCATTCATCAACTCCGGCTGTCTTTATCATCACAGGTTACCTTCATATCTCCGATCACCATTCATCACCATTCATCAACTCCGATCACCATTCATCACCGTACCGTCGATCTTCTTCTCCGTTCGTCTTCAACCTCTGGTCAACATCTCTACAACAATCTCGACTCATTTTCACCCTGGTCTCGACTTCCACATTTTTGAGTCGCAACCATCATCACCTCTCCACGGTCTCGAGTCATCAATCATTATTTGGTTCCGAGTCGCAATCACGTTTTCGAGTCGCAACCATCGGTTTCGAGTCCCATATTTTCTGATTTCGACTGAGGTCTCGAGTCACATTTCTGATTCCGACTCGAACTGTTCCGACTCGCAACCACATATCACCGATCATTGTTCCGTCGTTCCAAACAAGATCATTCAAATTCGCTGTTTCGAGTTCGAGTTTTCGAGTTCCGGTTTCGAGTTATCAGCAGATTTCGACTCCGGTTTCGAGTTTATCATCATCTTCGTGAACCCGACGTGAACCTGCAATCAACTCCATTGATCACCGTCTCCGTCCGCCGACATCATCCTCCGATCACCATTAACCACCGGACACCACCTCATCGTATACCGGTCATCCTCTCAGTCGCACTCACATCTCTCCGTTCATCACCTTCTCCGGTTGTGGTCGTTGAGAGTAAAACGAAGAAGATATACAGTTCTTTTAATAATATATTATATATTAGGGTTTTAATAATTATAATAATCATAAACAATTATTTGTTAATCATTGCATTATCATTAATAATATTTAATAATAATAATAATAATTTTAATCTTTATTTAATATAATCAGTTTATTCTATTTAAAAAAAATTAAAAAAGGGTTTTATTAAAAAAAAATTGTTTGTGATAAAGGTTTGACAGGTTTCGAGGTGCGATACAAGAAGCTGGTTTGATTACGTGCAAAGGGTTTGAGTTAGCGAGTACACAAGTTCTCGCTTTGGGCTTGTGTTGAAGTTAAAAGATCACATTTTTGAGAAATCACATCTTAAAAATGTCTTCTAAGAGAGAGGTGCTTGAGCAGGAACTCCAAGGATTCAGATACTCATATGGTGAATCTATAGAAGCACTTACAGGCCGGTTTGCTGAACTGCTCTCTGAAATGGAGAAGGCAGAGATGGTGGTGTCTACTCACACGAGTAACAGAAAGCTTCTGGATGCTATAAAAGAGATTCCAGATCAGGCAAACTGTAGTTGGTTTACCAATGTTAATCAGATAATAGTGACAACCGATTGTTACAAAATGAAGCCGGATGAGCTGATCTCAATCATCAAATCATATGACAATGCTGACAAACAGTCTACTCAAGGCAACACATCTGCTGCAGTTTGCTCATCCACACAAAATTCAGTATTTATGTTTAACAAACCCCTGGCTCAAGGAATTACTAAAGAACATGAAAAGATACTTTCTGTCTTTTGCACTCCTGAGTGTAGAGAAAGAAATGAGGCATATCAGTTACATAATGCTGAGCTAATTCAAGATTACAATGATATTAAAAATAAAAATTTTACTTTATCGAAAAATGAGAAATTTTATAAAGAAAAAATTGAAGCTCAGCGAAAAGACATCGTCAAACTCAAGGATGATGTAAGTGTGAAATCATCTCAACTCTTTTATGTTCAGGAGAAGCTGTGTGCTGTGACTAAGGAACTGGAAGATATCAGAGATAGATATCAAATAAATGAGCTTAATATTAAGAAATTTGATTCTTCCAGTAAATTAGTCAAAAACTTGTGTAATCAACAGCTCGCATACAAGGAAAATAAAGGGCGTGGTTTGGGTTTTAATCAGGCTCCTCCTCCTTATAATGACAATTATACTTATTTACCCATGACTGAGGAGGAGATGATGAATGAGAGTAGAATGACTTATGGTCCCAAAAACAATAAGTCATCAATCAACAGCAGACCTGTTGATAAACGAGCGACTCCTTCGGTAAATTTTGTTTCAAAGGGTACTTTTGATCCTAATGCTTCGTCTTCCCCTGCAGATGAAGTTAAAGTTGAAGGTGTCGTTGGAGATGAACAAGCATCAAGTTCTCATGTGTGTGACATTTTTGGCTCATTTTTTCACTCTATGATTAATTTCAGGCCTGATGATTTGGGCGAAAACGTTGATGCTTGCGTAACAGAGACTGAATCGGCAAACGAAACGAATGAGCCAGTTAAACCATCTGATTCCAAATACGAATCACCTGAAGCAGCTGATTCTGAGAAATTTGAATCAGTTGATTCTAGTGAATTCAGCTCAAGGGTGTCATGTGCAGAACCGTCTTGTGCTAATAATTCATCTGATGATTCAGCTGAAGTTTCTACTGAAGTTTCTGGTGTTTCATCTGATAAACCAGAATTCTCCGATTCTGTCAAAGCTGACGACATGAAGGAAGAAGTGAAGACTAACGTGAACAAGGTTCCAAGTGCGCAAGCTGAACAATCTGAACCTTCGGTTAGTGATGAAAAGGTTCAGATCAAGCAACAAGAGCCGAAGCGAGCAGGTAAAGGACGCGGAAATAAGAAGCCTAAACATCACAGACGATCAGGCTCTCCACAGTCCTCAACGGGCAGCAATAGTCCTCAAAAGGCCCGTGTTGTGAAAAATGTCTTTGTTAAGCTAGTCAGTAATGGAAAATGTGATAAATATGCATTTGACTGTGCTAACAAAGCTTTCGGAAAGACTGGTGAGATTTCGGAACAAGACTTGCAGTCTAAGCAAAGCAAGAAGAATCAAAAGAAATCTCCACCACAGAAGGCCCCTGTAAATGACAAGTACAGACATCCCAATTCATCTTCGTCTGCGGGAAATGTGCAACACAAACAAGCACAGAAAGGACCGGTTCGTCCTTCAGGGCCTGCAAGAGCAAATCCAGCTGATCAGAATACTTTCTACATGAAGAGACAAACATGCTTCAATTGCGGCATTGCTGGTCACATTGCTCGAAACTGCACACATCATCCCTATGTACCCTATTATATGCAAAATCAGAAGGTTACATCAAAGGATAACTACCGTTCCAAGCCGATGAAGGTATCATCACCTAAGGCAATGAAGAATGTGAATCCCAAGGTTAAACCATCTGATGGGGATTGGAATGCTGCTAAAAACAAACGCAAGGCTGATCAAGAACTAAAACGTTTTTCTAAAACTAACAAGCCTGAATCAGTTAAAGTTGCTCAACCGAAGGCAACAAACACGTTTGTTAAACCGAAACAGATTTGGAAACCCAAATCCAAGGCAGCAACGTCTCCAATCCTTGAAACGAAAGGGGACTTGTGTTTGAAGGAAGTGTCTTACTTTGATGCTTCAGGTAAACCCAGGACCACGATGGCTTGGGTACCCATGTCTTACTAATCTCCTTACCTTTCAGGAACAACCATGGAGGTGCTGTTGACAATCTCTGGAATGTTGATAGCGGTTGTTCCAGAGATAAAAACGGGTAACATTTCACTGTTGCAAAAAGTTCAATTTTTTTTTACAGATGATATGTTTCCTTTGGAGGAGATAACAGAAGTAAGAAATGATCAGCAAAAGGTACCGTTTAAATTCAGTACTTTGATTTGAATATTGATTAGTCTTCAATCTAATGACGGAACGGTTAAGCAAAAATATTTTTCTCTTTTTCTTAGTTTATAACTTTGTACATACTGTGTCCTTTCTCTAGTAAATGGTAAATTTGCGCAAAAATACAAGATTTATGCACAAATTTAGGGGGGGAGAGGAACATATAGATCGATATAGAGTTTAGGGGGAGAAAACTCAGAAAATACAAAAAGAGTTTGCTGTAAATATGTATTGTTTTAGGGGGAGAAAATGAGAAAAATACAAAAACATTTGAAAAATGAAAAAGCCAAAAAGAAAAATTGCATGATATGGGAAGTGAAATAAATGTTCGTGTTAAAGGGTTTGACTAACACATGTAAGGTGCCATAGCTGAAAAGACTAGGATCTACTGCGATATGTCGATAGGCTTGACGCTCAACATGATAAAAGATACTAAGTGATATAAACATAACGAACTATGTACCATGTGGGTAACATACCAACGGTGTATGATTTTATGGTCTTAAATCTTGTGTTGATAGATAGCCAATATCTGAGGTTTCGAGTCTTTATATTGTTGAATCATCCGGGGATATCTTGGCTGTCCTTCTGTTTAGAACTAAAATTGTACATGACCCCAGGAAAGAAAGTCACTTGGAATTAGCTCATTTCTATTTGAATGTCTGTATGTTGTCCCGATACACACAATTTTGATCTGATTCTGAAATCTTCTCTGAAAAAGTCGTGTACCTCCTCTGCTGCATCCAGATATATGCTGACCTGGAGGTGCTAGGCAACGACAACTTCTGCTGCATCCAGATACATGCTGACCTAGCTGTACGTTGTCGCTCTGTAGATCATTTATACACCCGAAAGAGGCCCTCAAGTGCCCAAAAGAAACCCAAGAAACCTATATCAAACTGAGAAAAACTCATTTGATCTGTATATTATACCATCTCTGTAAAAGATCTATTCTGATCTCTTCTCAACCTATTCCCAGTTAAGATTTCAGAAATCTGGATTGGACTTGTGAAATATGTGGTAGGGAAGATACTTGCATGATAGAGTGTGCTGTTTATATTTCCAGGATTTGATTAGTATTTATTTGGGTGTTCATTGTTAAAAATCAAAACATGATAAAACAGATTATATGCAGACCTAGACACAGTCAGGATATCTTAAAGGATGACATCAGTATACTCACCTGCTACGATGAATCGTTGTGCTTACCTTGATCGCGGGGGTATGCCTTGGAATGGGACACATAGGTATAATAGTGTAATATTACCTTAAGTATATCACGAAGTTGAAAAATTGAAAGTTGAGCGTTAAAGTTTAAGTGGACAAACATATTGGCAATCGCATAGACCAGTTTGATTAGGCTCGTACTGAAAAGTGTTCCTTAGTCTACCTGAGAACGAATTTTGATCCAATTGCAATTGTAATTGTATATTATGGTAGTTGTTTATATTTTGAGTTTTTATTTGTTTTTTAGTTCTCAATATTAAAAAAATATATTAAAAAAAATTGAAAAATTGAAAAATACAAAAATAGTGTCTTGCTTTTCTATAAAACCAAAAATCCAAAAATAGAGTGTTTATTTGTTTTCTTAAAAAATAAAAATATAACCGTTCTTGAAGATTTGACTGATCATCAAAAGTTGAAAGAATTTAAATTGTGAAATCCGAGTACAAATACTTGGATGTACCTAGTGTTCATATGGTACGTTCCTCTGTTGAATAAGAAATGTTTGCTTATGAGTTTGTGAGGACGTGCAGAACAGGGGTAGTTGAAGACTGAAATGCTGTTAGCTGTTGACGAAGCATGGAGCAGCACAACAACAAGATGTACCTGAGTCAGAAGAATCGGATACGCAACGCCGTCTGACAGTGAAAGTACATTTGAAGAAGTACCATGAACCTGTTTGAAAGACAAAGATTGAAGAAGAAAAGAGCTGCTGAGAATCCTCCTCTCACATTCTTTTTAACAAAGACTTTCAAGAAGATGCTGATCAAGATCCTGATATGAAGCTAACCACAAGAGCTGAAGAAAGAGACCCAGTGCTGAGAGTTCAGAAGTCAAGAACTTCCACAACATCTGCAGCATAGCGACAACCATAGACTTCGTTAAATACGTTGCTCAATTCATGTTATGAAGACGATTTGATGGCATCAGTCTAGGGGGAGATTGTTAGGCCCTAAAGTGTGAGACTGACGCATCAAATTAATACAACGAGCTATAGTTACGAACTGGGCTTTACCGGGTTAGTTTATGTTAGGTTTTGGACCTTTATAGGTCGCTTGGGCCAAGCTTTAGGCCATGTGGGCCAAGCAGGCCCAAGGGGAGCCCATGTAGGGAATTGGGCTTGAGTTAGTATATAAACAAGTTTTTAACTTGTTTTAGGGTTTGAACCTCATTGTTACAAAAGTTCTAAACAAGCCAGAGAGAGGAGATTGTGGTGTAGGAACTTGTACCAGATGGTTTTGCTAGTTGATAGTAATAGAATCGTGTGCAAGTTTGAAAGTATTTCGGTATCGTGTTCTTCGTATTTTCAGTTTTTCGTGTTTATCTTGAATCACCAATTGATTGGATTCCGCACAATCTATTGGTTGTTTGATATCATTGAAAGATCCGGTTTACGGGACTTACAGACATGTATCTAGTATCTCTGTCAGAGATAATAGACACATGTATGCCATGTAAAGCTACAATCTTATCCACGTACAATTGGGCTAACATGTCGGAGCTATAAGTCTCCTTAATGGGCAGGAAATGTGCTGACTTAGTCAGTCTGTCTACGATCACCCAAATGGTGTCATTTCCTTTCTTTGTCTTAGGTAACTTGGTGATAAAATCCATAGTTACCATTTCCCACTTCCACGTAGGAAGTTCAGGCTGTTGTAGCAAACCTGACGGCTTTTGATGTTCTGCTTTTACTTGTGCACATGTCAAGCATTTAGCGACATAGGTAGCTACAGACTTCTTTAAACCTATCCACCAATAGTTTGCCTTAGATCCTGGTACATCTTATCAGCTCCAGGATGAACGGAATATTTAGAACTATGAGCTTCCTGGAGGATAACATCCCGAAGTCCTCCATAAATTGGAACCCATATTCGTCCATTCAATCTCAGAATTCCGTCCTTTCCAAGAGATAACTGCTCCTCAGTTACCCCTAGATTTTCGTTAGGATTGTTAGCTTCCAACACAGCTTCCTTTTGTGCAGCTAACAACCTTTCATTCAAACTGTTCTTTATTTCAATGCTCTTGGCATTGATTCGGATGGGTTTCACCCTTTCCTTTCGACTCAAGGCATCAGCGACTACATTCGCCTTGCCGGGATGGTATCTGATTTCACAATCATAATCATTCAACGTCTCCATCCATCGTCGTTGCCTCATGTTTAAATCCTTCTGATTAAACAGGTGCTGGAGGCTCTTGTGATCAGAATAGATCACACACTTGATTCCATATAAATAATGCCTCCAGAGCTTCAGTGCAAATACAACGACACCCAACTCCAAGTCATGGGTGGTGTAATTCTTTTCATGCACCTTTAACTGTCTTGAAGCATAGGCAATAACCTTGCCTTTCTGCATAAGCACACACCCCATGCCAGTGTGTGATGCATCGCAGTAAACTACGAATTCTTTGGTACCTTCAGGCAATGTCAGTACAGGAGCGTTGCTCAATGTTTGTTTAAGGATATCAAAGGATTCTTGCTGTTTAGGTCCCCAGTCGAACTTAATCTTCTTCCTAGTCAAGGAAGTTAGGGGTGCAGCAATCCTTGAAAATTTTTCAATGAAACGCCTGTAATATCCTGCTAAGCCTAGAAAGCTACGAATCTCTGTAGGCGTCTTCGGCTCTTGCCAGTTCATAACAACTTCGACCTTAGCGGGATCCACTTGGATACGACGCTCGCTAACCACATGTCCAAGGAATTGGACTTCTCGAAGCCAGAATTCACACTTAGAGAATTTGGCATAGAGCTTCTCATGATGTAGGAGTTTAAGAATACAGCGAAGGTGTTTCTCATGGTCAGCTTGGTTCTTCGAGTAGATGAGGATGTCGTCAATGAAAACGATGATGGATTTATCTAAGTAAGGCTTGCAGACGCGATTCATGAGATCCATGAATGCGGCAGGTGCATTAGTGAGCCCAAAAGGCATCACTAGGAACTCGTAATGACCATAACGAGTCCTAAATGCAGTTTTGTGTACGTCTTCATCTCTAACCTTCAGTTGGTGGTAGCCTGACCACAAGTCAATCTTCGAGAAATAACTTGCTCCCGGGATGATGTCAATTCTGAATTCCACTTGCCTATCTGGTGGTAAACCAGGTAGTTCTTCAGGAAAAACCTCAGGGTATTCAGAAATGACGGGGATGTCTTCCATCTTAGGTTTTGGCTCATCGATAGTCACCTGTGCCATGTAGATGACACAACCCTTCTTCAAGCACTTAGAGGCCTTGAGCATAGTCACTTGCTCAGGCAGTCCATACCGGGTATCTCCCTGAATGGTAAGTGCTTCACCAGACGAAGTCTTGATCACCACTTGCTTCTTATTGCAGACAATTTGGGCCTGGTTATGAGATAACCAGTCCATACCCAAAACTATGTCAAAACCGGCTAACTTAAAGGGAAGTAGAGATAGAGGAAAAGAGTGGGTCTTAATGGATATAACACATCCATCTAACACAGTTGAGACGGTTTCTATGGTGCCATCTGCTAACTCCACCTCATAATTCACACTTAAGGTTTTGACAGGTAAATTCATCAATTTGCAAAACTTATCATCTACAAAAGACTTATCAGCGCCTGAATCAAAAAGTACTCTTTCATAGACATCATTTACAAGGAAAGTACCTGTGATCACGTTATCGTCTTGCACAGCTTCTTTCGCATCCATCCTGAAGACCCTAGCATTGGTCTTCTTTCCTTCATCGGCTTTCTTTGCATATTTCGGGCAGTTTGTCTTAATGTGCCCCTTTTCGTTGCAACTGTAGCACGTTGCATCTTTCAGCTTCTTGCAATCCAAGGTCTTGTGTTCCTTGGACTTGCATATACCGCATGCAAAAGTTCTTGACTGAGTCTGCGAGTTCGATTCTAACCTGCACTTCCCGTAGTGCTGTTTCTTGCAGACTTTGCACTTGGGCTTATCACCAGACTGATGCCCATCCTTCTTGGAATCAGACCCTTTCCTGTGGTCATTGTTTCCTCGGTGCTTCTTGTTCGACCTCCGTAAATTATCATCTTCATGTTTTCTTTTCTCAGCATCTTTGTTCCTCAGCGATCTTTGTCTGACCGCGTCCAGCGTGAGGGACAAAGATATATCCGCTACAGATCTGAAAGTAGCTGGCCGAGAGGCCTGCACGCTTGCCTTTATCTCGAGGGCTAAACCCCCAATGAAACGAGCTATTCGTTTGGGTTCCGGGGTCACTAGATACGGAACCAACCTCGACATTGTATTAAAGCTCGTGAGGTAAGCTTGGCAATCTAGATTGGTCATTACCAACGAAAGAAAATCTGACTCAATCTTTTTGACCTCGTGCTGAGGACAGTAGTTCTCCCTGATGAGGGCAACGAATTGTTCCCAAGACATGTTGTACAATGGGATCTTCCCAGTGGCTTGAATCAGCGATCTCCACCAGGCTAAGGCCTCGCCTTTAAAAGATTGTGACACAAACTTGACTATATCCCTCTCAGCGCACCCACTGATATCCACTACTGTGTCCATCTCATCTAACCACGTCATGCAGTCAATGGCTCCTTTTTCCCCAGTGAAATCCCTGGGTTTGCATGAAACAAAGTATTTATAGGAGAAACCCTTATCACGGGGTTCTTGATTTAGTACAATCTGTTGAGATGGAGCACTGTGGTGGTTTGAGGAGAGTCGATCATCATCTTTCTTTGGTTCTTCCTTCTTGGAGGGTGGCTTCGAATGCGGGGTAGATAGGGTCCTACTTCGAGTCCCACTATATTCTTCATACTGCCGCTCTAAGGCCTTTGTAACTGCGTCATCTACTAACGCTTTCAGTTCAGCACCCGTTATATTAATTCGGGCGTTGTCATTATTCTCCCTTGGGTGACTATTAATTTCATCCGAGTCAGCCATTTTTAATTTAAACTGTTACATAAGACAATAACAATAGTTTATTTGGGAGTTTATCGTAGAATTGTCTTTTATGGCAATTCATTAACCATGGTATACATAGACCATATTTGGTTAATTTGTTAATCATAATTATTTAGGATTTTTATTAAAATTTATCCTAATCATAAAACAATAACAGTTCTATTAGTGGCACAAAAGGCCTAGTCACAAGGACATTTTAAATTATAAGCTATGATTTCAGAGAATCACGGCTTTTAGGTTTTGAACATAGTTCTTTACCTTTTTCAGACAGGGAGTCATAGCTACCACTGTCTTTTGGCTCATGTAGAAATGAGCAAGGCCCGTAGGCACTATATTACCAATGAATGGTCAAAATATGATCATCTAAATTGATAATTTAAACCCATGATTCAGAGATCATTAAGTTGGGTTAGGAATCTTTTGAAGAATTCCTTATATAAGAATGACGTTTGTGATTTTAACGAATCACGTCTGCCAGGAGTGTTAACATATTTTTAGATGTTAACAGGGATCCGAATCTTTTAAACAGGTCTTACCATCTTGGCCAGGTCTTTATAATGACACTCAGGCTAGGTTTCACTCTTAAGATTCTTATTCAATATTTAATAGGCAGATTATTATTAAAAAGGAATGATTTTTTATTTATTCATTTCATATATAATATTTATGCATAAAATGGCAAAAATGAAATTTACACACTTAACATTCCAATAATCATACAAAGTACACACTGCCCTAAACGGGTCTTTTTAACAAAATACTTACCCACGCAGGGGTCACACTGAAATACTAGTCCACACAGGGACTTAACAAACAACATACCCTCGCAGGGGTTTTAAACAAAGACTTGCCCACGCAGGGGCTTAACAAGCAAACATACCAAAGCAGGGGTTAAAACAATAAGACAGGCCCACGTAGGGGCTCAACTGATACAAGGAAATTACAACAACAGTGGAAGGATTCAATGGTCCTTCTTGCTCTTCCCTTTTATTAGGCTTGTCAATCCTTGGAAGAAACTTTGTCGCTCCCTGCGGTCTCTGTGAAAGTCTCGCTCGACTTGGTCCAACCTCTGCAGAATTTCTTCATGCTCTGGTGGGGAGAACCTTGGCGGCTGCGATTGTTGCCGAATTATAGGTCTAGTAGGTATTTGGTACCCATGAGTTGGGTAACCTACTCCCCAAGGAGCTCCATACTGTCCTTCAGGATGAAAGGCGTTATAGTTGGCCGCTACCATGTATGGGTCGGCTTCAGCGTAACCATAGTTGGTGTGAGCCGGCTGCTCAAACGGGTTGTACGCCATCGAACCCGTGTATGCTGGAATCGGGTTATCAAAACCCATCGGTGGTGGTTGCGGTGCAACTGGGTTTGATGGTCCACCCATTTGTGGATCTTCTTGAAGTGGCGGATAATGACTGCCACTTGATTGTCGAGGAGAGCTAAAATGAAAGTCCCCTCCTCGTGCAGACATACGTGCTCCTGTTCTCCTACGCCTCGGCGGTTGCGGAGGTGCTGGCTGAACAGGTGGCGGTGGAAGCGGTGGCGTGACTGCCACGAATCGTGAATCCCCAGAGGGATCCTGCTGCTGCTGCTGGTGAGGCGACGAATGGTGTGAGGGTGTAAAATACCACTCGAACTGGTTAAATCGTGCCTGGTAACTGTCCGGACCACGGTAGGGTGATCCATGAAAAGACGAACCATCTGAGACCTCGATAGGATGGTTCGGAGTTCCGGTTGCGGGCTCGACTGGATCGGTGTCCTCGTCCATGTCCTCTGCATGATCGCCGGAGTAATGATCTTCTGGCCCCAATGGGTTAAAACCCACTGGTTCTTGTATGTAATTTGTCAGGTTAAACCGGCCCCTAAAAACAGGTGTAGGGTCACCAAAGGAATGGTGCGATAGAGATCGCTGTAGAGGTATGTAAGAAGGTTGAGGGTTGTCGGGCTCATTTTCCGACTGTGGCCCATAAGAGTTATGAACGGGAGGTGTCGAACTGTGTGAAACAGATCGTCTCGCAGGTTCAAAAAGGTTCCTCCGGTTTTCTCTAGGGTCAGCACTCGCATGGTGGTAGGAGCTCTCATGTGCGAAGGCCCGGCCTCGTGGTCATTGGGGGCGGTGAATGGCCCCTTGCCTCGTCCTCTTCGTCGAAAGAATCTTGGCGACATATTTAATCCTGTCAATACAACATAAGATAACGACAAGAATATATAAAATAAAGGTCAGAACAAAATCAAACAAAGTAGAATTTGTCCTATGTTATTTGTCTAGACTCGAAAGTTTAGGAATGTGCAATTGTGTAACTGAGATTAAACACAAAAGGCTAGTGTTTAATTCACTCAGCGTTGGCTCAGATACCAACCTGTCACACCCCGAATTCCACGAGTCACCGGTGGGCCCGGTGGGGAGTATCATGACGTGGTTGGCAACATAATAGTCAAACAACACAATATTTGAAATGGACAGCGGAAGCAAATGTAAGATATATTTCAACTGAATAAATATTGTAATATCATGTATCACAAACAGTCGAAAGTTTATCCACAGAAGGATCAAAAATAAATAGGAAACAGTAGTTCAACAGACGATAGGCATCTTAAGCTTGCGAGACTCTTTATTGATGCTAAGGAGAAAATTCCAGCCAATTACGAATAGTACCTGCATTTAATCTTTTTGGGAAAATACGTCAGTTTACACTGGTAAATACAATCAACTGACTCATTTTGAAAATTGATTTGGATGCACATGGCATAAACATTTTATAACTTGGGATAATTATTTAAATATATAAACTTGTAAAAGAATTACATGTTCCTTATGCGTTCAGTAGCCCGGATCGTGCCGGGTTAAAGATCAATAGACACACCACATAATCTATTTATGCACTGACGAGTGTACGCCTACACTCCGCGCTTAGGTCGTGGCCATTTCGTAAAATGATGCCAAGGATATCCGGGACATGGTCATTAACCCCCCAAAGGCTTTAAGTAAACAAAACAATTTAAACGGGCCGATTAAAATTCAATTAACCACCATACGATGGAAGATTTAATGCCCGACCAAGCGGTATTTTATATACCGTACCCCAAGCCCGTATAAGGGAAAATAAGTTAAAAGTATTTACCTTTGCAAGTATAATTCACAAACAGCAAATGCAAGGATTTTTTACTGGTCCTCCTATTCTGGAACGAAGGTTTATAATAACCTATTAGAATCCTAACGGGTCTTTAGTTAAGCTTAAGCTTAGACCGGTTAATTTTACGGTTCAAACGCACGATTAGGCGAAGACCAGAATAGAATGTGATTTAGACCCGACAAGATTGAAGACTTCTCTTATATGGGTAATCTAAGCACATTCTGAATTTTGGGGTAAAACCGATAAGGTTTGACCTGTTTCGGCTAATTTATGTAAACTAGTTACATAAGCCGAACCGTACGCGCAAAAGGCGTAACGGGTAGTCATAAGGGTCCTAACCAGGTTTCCTAAGTTAATATGCCTCAAATATGTTGTGATATCAGTAGGATACCTTCCATTATGCCCAAAACGAATTTAAACACAAATTATGCCCCGTAGGGGTAATTTGGTCATTTATAATGTTATAAAAGAGTTTAAGTATTAACCTGAGTTTCAGGTCTGATGAAATCAGCAAAGATACTCAATTTAATAAGTTATAACAGTAGGGTAAAGTATATATGTGAAATTTATCAATTATAACCAAACTATGCACCGTAGGGGCATTTTGGTAATTTCACATAATCCGAAAAGCTCAAAACTGAAGTCTGAGTTAAACAACTTTTGCTTACTGTTAAAATATTATAATTTACCTAAAATATCAGTAGGTATCAACCCTTGTATGTTTAAAATAGTTTTAGTACATACTAAGCGTTAAAAACGCTTAAAAAGGCGATTAGGAGCCGTTTCCGGGTTCTATATGGAAAACTGATATTTTTATTATTCCAGAAGGCTTAAAATAATTTATTTATCATTAAAATCAGTAGCAAAAGGTTTGGAGTCAATTAGATATATAAAACTCATTCTACACCTCAAACTGATGTCAAATTTTGGGTGCAAGTTTATAATTCAGTAACTAAGGTTTCTACTCTTTTACATTTTCAAAAATCACGTTTTATGGTGAAAATGGCATAATGGTCAACATATGAGCAATTAACGGAATCATGCATATTAATTGGTTAACTATTGAACCAAGGTGTATAATCATAGAATGTTATACTAGCATGTAACCTGGTCCAATTAAAGCTCTAAGGCATTTCTAAAACATACCAAAACGGGTCAGAACTGAAAGTCAAAGCAAAAGTCAAACTATGCGACTTTCGGTTCCGAACCGGGTCTCTACTGAAAATTGTCGGGTTGAACATGTTTAGACATGTTCCTACACTAATTACCAAGTTATATTAATGATCAAACAGGTTGTATGTGTTCTACATTGCTAATTATGCATAAATTAGAAAATAAGCATTCTGTTGACTTTTTAATAACAAGTTTGACCCGACATTTGACCTAGTTAGAGTGGGAATCAGAGGGTGCCCTTTTAAGGGTTTAATGCCCACATAATTACCAACTTATAACTACTTTCAATTCGACTAATCGCTGAACCATCAATGATTAATCGCTAAGTCAACCGTTAATTACGACGGTTTGACTTTTAAGCTAAAACTAAGCAAAAACTTAACTAAGAAAGGTTAAGCATACTTACTGAAGTCCTATGCACGATTAGTGATCACTTGAGTCTGCTTTGGAGCTCCAGAAATGATCATAAATGCTGAAGGAAGGTGTGAAGAAATGGTTGCAATCTTGGTCCTTTATATAGTGCTCAAGAACTCATGGATTGTTGACACACAAGCCTAACAATGGCCATGGATCACTTCCAGATGTCCCTAAGTGTCTAGGGGTTGCTTAGGGGTCGTGCAAGATGTGGAAAATCGGATTAAAGTCGGTTAAAATGGCCATGGCAGAAAAGAACCCAAAGAATTCGGAGCAGAAGGCCCCTCGCGGCACGCGTAGCCCCCCCCCCCACGGCCTTCGCGTGGCACGACACCCCTTCTGATCAAATCTTCAACTTTTGATTTTTATGTTTTGGTCCTTGGCTCTTGGGAACTTTGCTACGAATTTATTCCTTGCACTTTGAACCCTCCAAATTGACTTATAAGGGCTTTAAGACATATACCCACTTTGTTAAGTCCTCGGTTAACTTTATTGTTACCCGAAAAGTCATAACTTTCAACATTGACGCTTTAACCCCTTGTATACGAATTTGATCATAACTTTCTCATACGATAATGAAACTTTATGAAATTTATATCATGCATTCTAGTGAGCATAATTAACCGTTACAAAGCTTCGGGTTTTTCAAAAGGTCACTCAGAGGTATAACTTAAACATGTTGACACATTTAACCCCTGTAGTTTGTAATCTCTCACTTTCTTTCATATTTAGCTTCGTATGATCCATGATTTATTCGTTTGAAGGTATGAGCATCATGTAGGGTTAATGTACCATATATTTATTCACTGTTGACATTTAGAACTCGTATATTCACATACTTTCCATTATTGTCAAATTTAATCCTTCTATAACATTCTTTCACACGTTCAAACATATGACACGTGTCAACACATTATAGGACGTGAATTTTCGAGGTGTTACAGTCTCATCATTCAAGAACACATATCAAGAACACATATCAAAGAACACACATCAAATAACACATGCCAAGAATCACCAGAAGAATCACCAGCCACTAACCCACTGTTAGAACCACCGCCGACGACCAACCACCACCGTAACCGTAGAACCACCGCCGCCGACCAACCACCGCCGACCACCACCCAACCGTCGAATTGTCAAAAACCCACCACCGTCTCCGTCAATCCACCATACCACCACCGTCGCCGTCCCCTTTCTCTCCACCACTGCCATAGTCGCCATCGGAGTTGCAGGTAGGATTTGTACCCCACCACCGTCTTTTGAACTGCCAAACACCACTCACACACACCACACACCCACCCTTCGTCGGATATAGGAACGACCACCACCATTTGGTGGTGGTGAGAGGCGGCCTGCAGCGACCAGACACATAGAAGGGACGGGGAGAGAGAAACTCGATGAGAGAGAGAGAGAGAGAGAGGTGGCGGAGGAGTTGTGCAACGGCAGCAGCGCCGTGGGGGACGGCCAGCGACGATCCGAGGCCGGCGATGGCGGCAGTAATGGTGTTGAAAGAGAGAGAAACAGGGGTGGGTTTCAATCGTCGACATCATCATCTTCGTTTAACAGGGAAAAGAAAGAGATGAATGAAAGATGGGTGTGGGGGTTGGATTTTTCAAGAGAGAGAGGATATTTTAAAAATGGATGATCTGCATCTTATAAATTGAAAAGAAAGAGAGAAGACAGAGGAGGATATGACATTTGGGGTAAATGACCGATATACCCTTATTATTGGCAAAATCTGATTGGTGGAGACTAGTTCTCATGGTTCTTACAACTGGGGGTGGTTTTCATTTTAGCGGCTCCCTATATATATATAGGACAAAGATCCGTTAGGAACCACCCTTTATTGCGATAACCGCGAGAAACAATGTGAACACAACAAAAAATGCCTAAAAATAGCTAAAAAGCACACAATTTTTTTTAATATTTTTTATAAAAAAATCGCTACTTTTAGTAGCAAAAAAAAAAAAAAAAAAATTTTTTTGGCTACTAAAAGTAGCGATTTTAACATAAAAAAATATTAATTTTTTTTTTAGATTTTTTAAGAATTTTTTTTTAGATTTTTTAGGTTTTTTGGGGGTTTAGTTTTTAGCATTTTAGCTTGGGGGGGGGGGGGTTAGGTTTTTTTTTTGGGGGGGGGGGGGGGTGGGGGTTGGGTTTTTTTAGGTTTTTTTTAGCTATTTAAGGTTGTGTTCACATTGGTTCTCGCGGTTCTCACAATAAAGGTGGTTCTCGCATGAACCTTACCATATATATATATATATATATATAGGAATAAGTTAAAATGAGAACCACCTCGAGTTGTAAGAACCAGCGAGAACCACCCCCGCGGGGGGCCGTTGACCACGATTTTTTTTTACAACTAGATGTGTATATTTTAACACCCTACGCAAAGTTTGGGTTCAAACGGCGCGCCCGAGGGGGTAGTTTTTTACGCCCAAAGTTTGGTTAAAAAAAAGAAAAATTAAAAGAAATTAAAAAAACCCAAACTTTGGGCGTAAAAAACTACCCCCTCGGGCGCGCCGTTTGAACCCAAACTTTACGTAGGGTGTTAAAATATACACATCTAGTTGTAAAAAAAATTTCGTGGTCAACGGCCACCCGCGGGGGTGGTTGTCACTGGTTCTTACAACTCGAGGTGGTTCTCATTTTAACCTTCCCCTATATATATATATATATATATATATCTTAGTAAAATGATAAATTTAATATTTTGCGTTGTACGAATTCCCCTAAGTCCCCACCAAGACGTAGGTCTATTCCGATACCTACTCTCTTGAGATCAGCCAAATTCGTCACAACTTAGATTTAAACATTTTAAAATCTATACAGTCGTTTTACCCCAAACACTATAATCCTCCCCGTTTCTCCCCAAAACAATTTATATTCAGTTCATTCCCGTTTTCATTGAAAACAATTTTATATCATTCACATTCCAAAACCGTGTTTTCTTCGAAAATACAACACATCATTTTCAAACCATATTTTCCTCAAAAATATATTAATATTTTATTCAAAGGCATGTTTTATATAAAAAAACATAGTATATCCTTTTTAAGGCGTGTTCTTCCCCCAAAACGTAACAAGCACAAATTCCACAAAATTGGTCTACACGTCCTAAATTCAAGTAGGAACGATTTAATGACCAATATTCTAAAATCCCTAAGTTTCTCCAAGACTTATGACTTTTCACATAACTTTGAGATTTTCTCAAAAATTCTTTATTTTGGTTATGTTGGTGTGTTTATATATATGTGTGTGTGTATGTAAATTAAGATTTTTGTGACTTGAACGATTTTATTGGTGACCCTTATTATGATATATCCGTTATCACACCCGTTTATGTACAATATATCTACAATTTGTGCTTTCTAACAAATTTACATAAACGTTAACATATAATCAAATATCTTAGTGCACGTATTCCATCAACTTATATATTTTATCACTTTTAAAGCATTTTATACCTGCAATAACTTCACAAGTTAACCTAAGTATCATTTTCATGCTTGACAAATAAGTTGCATTTTAACATGTCTTTTAACGAACTATCGTTTTAACCGTACAAGTACACATGCATATTCCTACATCCTAGTATCATGTTAACACTTATCATTCCACATATCACATCTCATCATACAAAGTTCACATTTGAACATTTTGTTTTTGCGCACATCGAAATAAGCGTATTTTTAACGTTTCATTAACGTTTTTAGGCGTCGGAAGTCACATATGACGAGCCAAACACCATGGATAATTGGTATAAGTTTAAATACCAATGATTATCATGAAAATATCATTTTATAAGCTCATCTAAATTAGTTTTCCAAAAATCTCTCTAAAAAGCCGATTTTACCGTTTTCAACGCAGAGTCTTGTACCGAACTTTACTA